>JAVYIG010017613.1:0-25208 GCA_035222895.1 Strongylocentrotus droebachiensis | reverse complement strand
CATGTGCTCTCTATATAAGAAGCCACCATTATTATAATCACTAATTTACTACATTCTCACATAGACCATTTTAATTTTCACTGTTTATGTTGATGTATGTTCAGCTATTGAGTTTTGTGAGGCTTTGTTTTCATCTCAAACAGAAGTCAAGATTTTCTTTTACACATAATAAAGTGGGCAATTATGATACGATAGATGACTTATTGTCATGCAGTGATAACAAAATATTAACTGAAAATGATAGCGAATGATCTTGAGATACCAAACTATGAATGCCCTTTGAGTTCATGTGAAATTGCCTATTTAGTATGGTATTCTACAGTGTACATCATTCTGAGTTGACTGTTAATTACAAAGATCAAATATATTAGAGATGCAAGATTTATGCACTATTTGACAATGCAATATGTCTGTCTGATCAAGAGGATTCAAACACATTGAGTCATAACAAACGGTTTCCTTCTGAAGTACCTGTAGCTTTGATACCGTCACAACAAATACATACAAATATGCAGTCTCAAAAACTAACTTCCAAATGGGGAAACAATCACATTCCTTTTTTCTTGCATAACCATGTGATACATACATTTGGGGATATTTTGTCATAATGATATTTATTTTTTTTTCAAAATATAACTTGGAAGTATATATGCATGTGAATCAAAAAAGAAGGTACACTGTACAAGCAAACAGATTTAGTGCCAAAAATAAAAGAAGTGTGATGACTATTTCTTGACTCCCTACATGTGCCTATTACTTTGATTGGGTTTATTTCAAATAGCCTTCTTTTGTGATAGTAATGTATGAAATTTTAAAATCAGAAAAATGGTGTTAAAGTTGCTGTTAAAGAAGTGTGTATACTTGTGACACTTTCAAGGCTATATCTCAAGAAATTGTTCATATTGATTCATATTTATTTGTGTATGTATATTACAAGGCTAGCTATAATCATTTTCATTTTGTATGTTTAATATATGAATATATCCATCAATTGTATTTTCTTTACTCTAAGTTATGTCAAATTCTTCAAGAGTTATAGTGTTTTTGTATGTTGTTTATGCTGATTGTATTCAGCCAGAAGCATTTGAAAACAGATAAAGAGGCTGAAAAAATGCTGAAGGTTTTTTTTTATATACAAGCTCCACCAACTTCCAAGTTTTTGTCTTTCAATAATATAAAGGACATTGGAAAATGGTATCTTGCCCTTACAGCATTTCAGATAATTAACCACCTTTTTTTTTACTGAGATGACAGATTACAGAAATAAATAATTAGCATGAAGAAATGAAAATCTATGACTTCTTGTTAATTTCCTGTTGACTCTAATTCTGATTTTTATTTAGTATACATTTTTATATTTGTAAACTTTGTGGAAAAATATGGGAAATACAAATATTTATTGCCAATTTGAGGAGGAAATACTCAAACCTTTGAAATGCTTTGGGTGGATGAAGTAAAATATTATAGAAATACAAGGAATGGTACATGTAAAAGGCTTATTCATATACAAGTATGTCATGGTACAGTTATGTACATGTAAACCACAGCCATTTTTGTTTACGTTTAAGTGAACATGAACAAAAGAAATATTTTGCTCCTGCAGTTTACCAAGACACATGCCAATGATGCTTCAATGAGTACAAGAATGTGTATTTTTCAATAATGGATTTGTGTATTGTGGCTTTCAAGAATGTGTATACAGTGTGAGTCAAAAAAAAGTTTACACCTAGGAAATTGCTAATTATTTTAAAAATCCTCTATGAACAGTAAATTATTATACATCTTATGAAAGAGTGTTTTATCCAAAATCATTTGGCATCATTTTCGTGTGGTATGTGTTCACGCTTGGATGAACAGGAGGCATTGTTTGCAAGAGTGCAAAAATTGACTTGCGCCAAAGTTGCTTATGGGATGTTTGAATAAATCAATTGGGATTTGGGTATTCATTCGGTCTTTGCAGATCCAAATAACATCCCTAACAAAATTATTCATGCCACACAAATCAAATATTAACGAACATGTGTGTGCGCGTGTGTGTGTGTGTGACTTTGCTTCTGCAAAAACCATATGCAATGCATTTCGTTTGATACATTCAATTCATTCTCTCACTCCGCTAATCCCAACATAATACATGCTGTAGGCATCACTTTGGCGCAAGTCGATTTTTGCACTCTTGCAAACAATGCCTCCTGTTCATCCAAAGCGTGAACACATACCACACCAAAATTATACCAAATGATTTGAGATAAAACACTCTTTCATAAGATGTATAATCATTTATATTCATGGATGATTTTTTTAAACAATAAGCAATTTTCTAGGTGTAAACTTTTTTTTGACTCGCACTGTATTGTATTTCATGGTATTCTAAATAAAAGTACCTTGCTGTTCGTCTATTTTTTATCATTGTAACATAATTAAAGAATAGCTGTTTGTTCTATTTTGTATCATTGTATCATAATTCAAGAATTAAACAGTGTACCGTCAGGAAATGTCTGGTTATGGCAATTATCTTTATTAAATGTTTTAATACATTACATAACTACATGTACCCATGGCATAATAGCTTTTTTTTTTAATCAAAGGAATGAGGGAGATGAAAGGGCGACATTACATTTCCTGTAACACATGTTTGTTTTGACATGTACATGCATTACAATTGAGGGAGATTTGATGGGAGATGAATTAGAGGAGACAGATTATGTTAATCTAGGGGTATGGTGTGGTGAGCAAATTTTGTTTTTTCATTTAATTCTTAACCATGCATGGCAAACATTACAAACAAAAGGGTGTAACATGATATAAAAGGATTAGTAAAATAGTACCATCATTACCAATCTCTGGATATGGTTACAAAAAGGGTATTAAAGGTATAGAACAGTTTTGGAAACGCCCCCCTAATGAAAAAAAAAAAATGAAATGGAAGCTCTTATTACCAATCATGTAAAAGAATATGTTTTGACTAATACGTGATGATACAAATTTTGCCGGGAAACCGCCTACTAATTGATATATTTGGTAAATTATTATATCTATCCGGACTGGATAGATATCGCGTAGTCCCATATACATCTTTCTTTGTACAGTGCTTGTAACTTTACCAAGACTGGGCCAAACTTCTTATCATTTTCATGATTCCAGAACCAATAGAACTGGTCTATACCTTTAAAAATGCACCCTCAAATATGAATATACATTGTCCAGGCACATATGTGGATTGTTCAGATGTAGTTAAGTTGGCGAGACAAGTAATGTTTACAATGATGTACAATCGTTATTTTGCAATTTGAACGTATTCGATATGTATTCATACCCCTAGCTGTCCTTTAAATTCCACACTTACAACTACAATTATCTTTAGCACACATTCATACACTCACTCGTTCTGACTCTGCTTGTCTTGTCTGCTATTTCACATTGTCCATTAAAGCCCCACTGCACTACTTATAGCTACTTGCACCCTCTATATAGCAAACAATGCCTAATCGGTGCCTGTTGGTCCCCCATGATCCTCTTTTCCTCATGTTAATTGAGAGCTGATTTGATGAGATAACCACCTGTCAGTGACCTTGCAGGGAGGTCTAATCCCCTGGCCAAACTAGTACAGACAGGTTTTAAGCCCACCACACACTTAACAACGAAAACTATGATCAGATTTTGGAAGAAATCGACATGAACATTGAAACATGTGAAATACAAATAATAAAGTAACATAATTGGGGGACAGCAAGCTTCCTTGAAGTAGCCAAATCATAGTGCCGTCTTTTCACTTGTGCGATCATCCACAATTTAGCTTTTACGCCAACTAGGAGGGTTAAATTGAATAAAATATAAATTGTTGGCATTTATATCATTATTCAGAACCTTGATCAGGGAGATTTCAATATTCTAATGCAACTGATTTTTTGAAAAATTCTTATGAAACTGATTTTTTGGAAAATTAGGATTGTACAGTGTGTGGTGGGTTGAAGTCCCCCCCCCCCCCCACCCCCCCTCCTCTCTTACTCTCCTTTTCTCCCCACAACCTGCCACTCTATGCTATGAGTAAGACCAAAACTTTCGGCCCTATGTGAGACATTTGAAATTTCCTGTGAGTAATATCTGGTCATTTCAATTAGTGAACAATTCATTTGCTTGGAACCAGAAGGAAATCTGAGTTACAAGTATCTTAAAGGCACTATGTCCCATTTGCAGCCAACATCGAATTCTGTAGAACTTTACAGGAATTATGAATATGTCACATATGTCCTATCTGTGAAATTCAAACGTTAGCAGTGTTCTAACATTCAAATTATGCAAGGAAACCCGTTTACTTTCAAGACTTCACTGTCAGACACTATCGAGTGACTGACTGACTTCTTTTTTTCTCCTTTTCTTTGGTAATAACATACATAACACAGCTGTAAAGGGTATATGAGCATTTGTCTACTGTACATCATTAACCCAATTCATGTAATAGCCAAAATTAAACTGATTGACTCTTTGCTCAGCACAAAACTTACGACCATTCGGTACAAGGGTCTGAAAATCAGACTATTACTAAAAGGATTGCAATTACAAAAGTCAGTTCGACAACTAATGGTTATCATTTTCCCACTAAATACATTATTATGCTATTTTGTTTTGAGGGAAGTTCTAAATTGGTATTATCTTTCAAATGCTGTTGGAATTTAACTTTTCATTTTGTTGGCCTGAAAATGGGACATAGTACCTTTAACACTGTTATGACTCTGAACAGATATAAGAGGATTGAAAAATTAAAAATTAATTGTCACGAGGGAGCCTGATACAGAATATCTTTTTAAATTCTATTTTACATTCTAGTTCAAAATCAATACATAGTTTTGTCATTCGCTCTTGAAGAAATGTAATGAAAACACAAGAATTCTTTTTAATACATTATGAGTATTCCTTTTTATTACAAATTTTTAAGATACTTATATATGCACAAAGAACTATAGCAGCCAAAATTTACAAGTATGTCATTTTTTATGAACAGCTTAATTTTCATTCTTTCTTTTTTTCATCCCCAAATCCTGAATACATGCAATATCACCTTTTGTATTCACAGTTATATGTTATTAGAAATTCATACCAATGTAATGTGCAATAATATAACAATTTATATTTCTAAAATGACTGGGTTGACATTTAAATGATTACAATTCATAGGAAGGGAAAGCCTGGCGCAAATAATCATTTTGTCCGAGTGTTTATCCACCAAGATTGATTGCATGCTAAGAATTGGAATAAAGTTGAGCCTGTTTTTTGTTTTTTTTTTCATTTTCATATTTTTATAGGATTTTGAACTAAATAAAATATTATTGTAAGGACAAAATATTGGTAAATTTTAAGCTAATTATTCATGGGCCAAGAACCAGACCTCCCTTTTAAACTGACATATAAATAACATAAACTAAGAATATAGTATATTATTCCACTCCTTGCATTAATCATTTGTTGCACAAATCCCAAAATAAAACTACAAAATTCTGTGATAACAATGTTTGAGGGGGGCTCTAAACTTTCAGTTCTTGATGGGGGGGGGGGGGGGGGGGGGCAAAGTGAGTCAAGTTTACCATTCTAGACTTGAAAAATAATTGATGAAATTTGTGATAAAATAATTACAGTACCATTTCAAAACATTAAGAGTGCAAAAATAATGATTGTATTTCGCCAGTTTTCATATTGAACTAAAATTTGTCTAGGTACTAGGTAGTATTAATTCATTTCTATATTAAATAAATAAAAGAATAAGACAATACAAAGGGAAGGAGCCAGGTCGGGTAAATCCTATGTACAAATATTGCAACTCAAAATATGCATATACATGTCAATATGACATTCGTGCAACCTCATTCAATAAGAATTTTTTTTTCAGCATTCCGTACAAAATCAATTAGAAACTACATCCATGATCAAAAGAAGATACTGTAGTAGAAAATTGTTGTTATTAATACCGAACAATTCAATTATTATATATTTCGAATATGATATATGAATTTAAGTTAATGAAAAACATTATTACATGTATATTAGATAAATCTTAAATTACCAATTAGTTTGAGATTTAATATCATACATCCATAAATGAGTAAGGCCATATCACAGGAATTTCATTGGTGAATCCTTAAAATTAGAATTCAACAAGCTGCACAGCAAGTAAAACCTGGTCGCAGTTTCAAGGAGTTGTAATGGTGCGAGCTTTCGAAAACGGGGACAGTTTTGTGAGTCCCGTTAGTTTTCCAGATGGTATAACATCCAGACAGTAAACAGGACTGAGCAGTGCATTGTGTACATGGAAAATAACAGAAATAGGATGACAGAAAGATAAAAATAAAGACTAACATTAGGAGAGGATGAAAGATAGAAAGTCAAAAACAAAGAAATTTTAGAAAATGAGAAAAGCCAAAATGAGAAAGATGAAGAAAAAAAGTGGTCACATGACTTCATGTCACCGTCACCAGAATTTGGAAAAAGGATGGGAGAGGAACGTCACGATCGAATAAACTCTCCATCTTGTAGGCTCTACTATCCTCTTTGGAAAACTGTCCTAACATTTTTAACATATCATCGCCACATGCAGTATGAACTAACCAATTTATATGCCATGATTATATCAAGGAATTTCTAGTATTTGAATGCCTCTCTCTTCCCCCAAAGAAAAAAAAAGGCTTTTAATATGCCAATATCACTAACAGCAAGCACATACCAAAGCAAAACAACTGGTACATTAAAAACTAATTTTATAACTTTTTAGAAACTAACGTTGGAAAAAATATGATATGTATTAATTGGTTGGAAAATTGGAAAAATTCAGTAATACCATGATGTATCTGGCATTTACCTTATATTCAAAATTAAATTCATATGTTCCTACTACCAACATGCGGATTGACCAGTGCATTACTATTTGGTAAAATGTCAGTTCAATTCTGCCAATCTTTTATTTGCCTGACTGTACAGGCAGTCACAAAAAGATTTGTCTACATGATACTGTAAGCATTACTTATTATCAAATTGTTCTTAAGGGTTGTTCAGATATGGCAATGTAAACCGCCGGAGAAAAAGCTGTCGTGGTTTTTTAAACATGTAAATGAATGGCAACTGCGCCCAACATAGGTCATGCAGTTATTCACTGAGCTCTGTGTAATGAGTTACAAAAGTGTGAAGTATACTACACTTTCCAAAACAAACAAAAAAAAACACAAAATGTGCCATGGTTTTGCCATGTCATATCTGAACAAGCCTTACCTTACCTAATTACCTTACCTTAAGGAGATTGGGTAACTTTGTCTCAGATTCTGAAACAAAATCTTAGATTTAGCTCATGCTGCAATGATAATTATAAACCTTTAGGTCAGTCAGGAATCCCCATGACTTTTACAAGCCGATCATCTGTCTTGATTATCAATAAATTAATGATTGGAAATCGAAATTAAATTTGCGTTTACTTACCTAATGTTTTTCATAACACTACAGTCTATTTGGGAAAATGAGTATGGTAAAACCGGCCACTCAAAGATTTTTTTTTTTGGAGGCACTTCATGATCATTTTGAAGTGCAATTTTTTTTAGGGCTTTAATATTATACCAACCATATCACAGACACTGATAACATGTAGGGCCATGCATCTCAGATTTAACTTTGTTAAATGATGCCTTTAACCACACCTTCAATGGACGAAATGGGCAATTCCATGCAATGTGAGCCATACAACATTTGATGATTATCCACCTAAATATGACAATCTCTTGACTGAACTGTTCACAAAACGGTTCTTTCTGGTACGACTAATACTACTGATTAGTCATCTCAAGAGGTTTGTCATCTTTTATTTATTTACTTATTTATATCTTTTAATTTTGGATGAAATAAATGGGGGAAGAAGCACTGCATGCCTTACAGAACACATTACAAGGCATTGCTCAAATATAACACTCATCTAAAATGAGAATGATTCAACTGATATATCGAGGGTTCGGTGACACAAAGACGTAACTCCATATTTAGCCAAAATGAGTATTTGATATCAAAATGTTCAGAAAAATGTGGGCCTTCCAGGAAACACAAAGACTTAACTCCACCCAACACCCCATTGAAGTCAATGGCTAGTGAAACATAGACTTAACATGTTAAGGCCCAAGTGCCCAGTGACACATAAACCACTTTTTCTCAAAATGGCCAAAATGGAGTTGCCTCTTTGTGTCACTGACCCCTCGATTTGTCATTTTTTGATGAAATAAATGGTGCAGAAGCACTGCATGCCTTACAGAACACATTACAAGGCATTGCTCAAATATAACACTCATCTAAAATGAGAATAATTCAACTGATATTTGACCTTTACATAATTAATACTCTGACAGAGATGATCCTGGGACTAGATGTACCAGTAGAGGTGTTGTGGTCGAGTGGATACGTCGCCGGACTGTCGATCACAAGGTCCGCGGTTCGAGTCCCGCCGCCGCACTAATGTCCTTTGGCAAGATATTGATCTACATTTGCCACACTCCACCCAGGTGAAGTAAATGGGTACCCGGTAGGAATTTATTCCTTGAAATGCTAGAGCGCTATAATGGCAGCACAGCTAAAGCCGGGGTAATAATAATATCCAATATGTCATGCGCAGTTGAGTATATACATATAGAAACTGCGCATTATAAATTTACAATTATTATTATGTACCTGAAGCTGTTGCAGTTTAATACGAGTTGCTAACATGTCGTCTTAATTCCAAGCACCAACCCTCGTTTCACCTACGTCATGAATCCTCCTCCTCTAGCTCCTCCTCTGTCTCCTCCACTGACACTGCATTGTTGTTTGGGTTGCTTGTGGAGCCCGGCTCAACCCCTATCGTGGACGAGTCGCTTCGCAGACGTTGCATGATGATCGTACGACAAAGAGGGCACTGTTCGAGCTGGATTGCACAGTCTGGGCAGAAGCCGCTATTGACCACAAAAAAAATATTTAAAGAATAAATCAAAAATCAAAAATATTGATGTCTAATAAAATGGATTTAGACCTCGCAGCTTATTTGCGATTGATATCATTGCTAAAATTGATAAGATATGAGACTGCAAACTTGCGAAAGATTTGGATCAATCGTAAGTCTTTGTAAGACGGAACTCTGGATTTCCACGGGACATAACTTCAGGTAGCGTGAAAACTATTTAAAAACATAACATCAACCCAGTTCACTGCCCATATGTGGCATAACGTACATAGCGTTACAAGGCCGTTGTCTTGATTTTACCAGATTGCGTGGCAGATACAGCCATTTTTTTTTTACTAGGAACAAAATTTGTCTAAAGTTGTGGCAAATTTGGGCCCTTATGGAAAGTTTACAGTGCCACAAATTAGGTCCTACCCTAACCCACATGTATTATTCTGATGCATGGTGGGGTATCATATTTTCACAAATTTTATCTTGGATTTATCTTGGAATGACGCAACAAGAGAGGTTGGTTTTCTCACCCGTGTCCACATGGCTTGAAGGTTACACTGGCTTCCTTGTCAAAACACAAGCTACATGCCGTTTCACTGATGCTCATCTGGTGAATCAGCTCCATCTTTTTATGCCTGGAGGAGAGGAAAGAAAATGGAAAAGAAATATGAGGTACAGTGTATTAATACACAACATTCCCAGCATAATAATTAGTAAATTGTTTATATAATTGGCTAATTGCATGGCAAAGTCATTCAGTGATTTACAGAGTGTCCCAGTAAAAAAAAAATTGTTTGTTGGTCAATTGATGGGAGGAAATTGTTTGTTGTTTTTGCAAATTCAATGAAATTTGCCCGAATACTCTTTTTTTGATGAACTAGTGACAGATATTCACCCTGGAGAAAATGTTAGTTGAAAATGTTTTTTTTTTAGCCCAAAATGCTAAATTAACCCTTTGCTATTTTGATTGAATTCTTTTCTTTCAAATATCATGACATTTGCTAAAATAATCTTTTTCAATCAACTTACATGCCACAAAATGACCAGGGGGTTGATTCACAAAGACTAAGATCGACTTTAAGGACTTAACTATGGCAGGCCGGTCATGCCACTGTTTGCTCTCACCATTATGATCTTCAGATAATATTTTTGTCTTCAATAATGAATTATAATTCAAAAAAATGTTATTGTCCTATGGCAGACTAATTGATATTATATAAAAAAACAGTGGACGGTGGACGGACCTCAAGTCATGCTTTAGAGACAGGACAGTTGATATAGTTTATTATAGTTTTTTACTCATCTTGGACTTATATGACCATCATCTTTTCATCGCATAGAACAATCTGGAGATAATGCACAGTTTTCAGTAGAAACAGAAAACGGTATTTTGAGCAGAAACCAGTTCCTGAAATCTGACATCGAGTGCAAAACTGTAAGTTCAGCCCCACATACTTTATTTCGTGTATATCCACAGCGATAAGAGAACCTCATTATGCCACCCAAGCTCCGCCCAGCTAGCAATAAAAAAGCCAAAACCACAGGCAAATTCCAGTCTGCCAGCCAAGGACAAATGCCAACACCTAAACGTCCTTTTAACGCTCATGAGGGGGTAAACCAAGAGGTAATAAGGCAGCAAGGTATGACAGCCACCACAAGCAGAGATGAATCATCGAAGGACAAGGGGGTCTTCATAAATTTTGATGATCTCTCTGACCAGCTAGGGGACATGAATTACGGAGGTGATGGTAATATGGCACAGGTTATAACCAGTGCAGTGGAGGCAGCAATTAAAACTGCAATACCAGCCATTGTTCAAGCAGTGAGAGATGCTTTTATGGTCAATGTAAAAGAATCTGTCAATCCTGTGATCCTGCGGTCACAATTTCGCATGGATGAGATGGAGCAGGAAACAAAAAGAGAAAATCTGCGCATTAGTGGCTTAGCAGAAAATGGTGAAGAAGAAGAAGGCGAAGAGTCTGAAGATGACCTAATAAGAAAGGTCATTGGATTGGCAAAAGCAGTGGATGTTGAAATTCAACCATCTGACATCTCGTCCTGTTATCGTATAGGGAAGTGGTCACCAGATAAGGAGAAGATTCGTCAGTCTGTTGTGCGCTTCACAACAAGGAGGAGGAGGGATGCCCTGTACCAAGCACGTTTTGGTCTGAAAGACAAGGACAACTTCACGAGGGTGTATGTGAATGAGGACCTAACCAGGCTGAGGTACTCGGTGATGATGGCGGCCAAAAAGATAGATGGAGTCAAGAGTGTGGCGACAAGGTCAGGAACAATTGTCTGCAAGATGGATGATGGCGATTTTAAAACAATTCGCAACCCTGATGACCTTTTTGATCTTGGACTTGATGATATGGATTACGCTCGCTTCAAGCTATTTGTCATTGCTTGATTTTCTTTTTATCTGAGTAATTTTAAGTCATTAATAGAAAAATGACTTTAAAATGGAGGACAATGAACTCAATCTGTGTCTTAGTTCACACAAATTAACTCCTGTTAATTTTGATGATGTTCTGCAAACCAAAACTGAAAATGCATTTTCTCTTACACATGTCAATATCAGATCTTTGAATAGAAATATAGAAAACCTAAAACTGTTATACGAATGTAGTATCAAATCAAAATTTGATATAATATGTTTATCTGAAGTGTGGAGCGTACCAGACACATCCATCTTGGGCATACAAGGCTATACTTTAGAGGTGAAATGCCGCAATCATACTTTAAGAGGTGGAGGTGTTGGTGCATACATTCACTCTTCCCTTAAATACAGGCTTTTGGGAAATTTTGAAGTAGCACATGCTGAATCACTTTGGTTGGAAGTAGTAATTAATGAAAAGAAGATCATTATTGGTGTCATCTATCGCAAGCCAAATACAGATATTCATGAGTTTCAGGATAGTCTGTTAAGTATTGTACATGATCTGAAATTAGACAAAAGTCAATGTGTGCTAACTGGAGACTTCAATATCAATCTTCTAGGCGATGAAATGGCAGCTGATAACTTTCTCACCTCCATGCAATGTATCGGCATGCATCAATTGATTAATTTTCCTACTAGAGTAACGCAACATGGCTTCTCTTTGATTGATCATATATATACCAATATGAATGTTCCCAGTATTCATGCAGGAATAATTGAATCTGACGTTACAGACCACTTTCCGATCTTTACCATTTTTAAGTCTAATATACAATTTAAGAAAAAGTCTTGCCGAGGAAAATTAATGTCTCGTTCTTACAAGAACTATGATGTTACAAAATTCCATGCTGAGCTTGCCAACATAACATGGGAATCAGTTTATGCAGCGGATGATGCTGATCTCGCATACTCCCGTTTTTGTGAAATTATGACAAAAGTGTGTGATGAGCATGCACCAGTTGTAGCTCAACACGGTAAAAGGAGAAAGAACGAACCTAAGAAACCTTGGATTACAAAAGCTATAATGAATTCCATAAAAAAGAAACATACAATGTATTCACAGGTTCTTGCCACCAACCACAATCCTGTCTATTTAACAACATACAAGAAGTACAGGAATATGTTAACTACAATAATCAGAAACTCAAAGAGAAATTACTATAGTAGGATATTCCTTGAAAATAAGGGTGATACTAGCAAAACATGGAAGACTGTAAACGAGATTTTAAGTGGTGGAAACAATTCGTTTAAGCCAACAGTGGTGGATAAATTGTGTGTGAATGATACTGGTACTAATGAAACCCTGTGTAATGAACAAGATATTGCAAATGCATTTAATGACTTCTTTGTTAATGTTGGTCCAAATTTGGCGAATGCCATACCAAACACAAATCGTAATACAGAGAAAGTTTTAGACGATGGTGTAGACAAATCTTTCTTCTGGAAACCAGTTACTGAGACTGAGGTTAACAACCATTTAATAGCCTTGAATGTAAAGAAAGCTAGTGGGTATGATAATATGCCAATCAAGCTGATAAAAGATGCTGTGCACTATGTAACTTCTCCCCTTACATTTATTTTCAATCTGTCTTTCACCTCTGGTAAATTCCCAGATGCCTTTAAAATAGCAAAAGTGACACCTGTTTATAAGAAAGGACCTAAAGATGAAGCAGGAAATTATAGACCTATTTCAGTATTACCTGTTCTTGGGAAGGTTTTTGAAAAAATTGTAAATAATAGGCTTCTTGACTTTCTTGAAAAAAATCATGTATTATATGAGCACCAGTATGGCTTCCGTAAAAAATACAGTACAAAATTGTCAATGATAAATTTAGTTAACACTTTGAGGAATTCAATGGATGAGGGAAGAATCACACTTGGGATATTTGTAGACTTTAAGAAAGCATTTGATACAATTAATCATGATATTTTATACAGCAAACTTTCACACTATGGAATACGAGGAATAGCATTACAGTGGTTTAAGGACTATTTTTATAGAAGATTTCAATTTGTACAGTACGGAAATGTAACATCTCCCATGCTGCCTTTAACATGTGGTGTACCGCAAGGCTCTGTCCTAGGCCCAACGCTTTTCCTACTTTATATTAATGATATGCCATTTGCTACACGTTACTTTAACTTTCGACTCTTTGCGGATGACTCAAACTTATTCCATACATTTCCTGAAGGGCAAAAAGAAATTGATATGACTGAAGTGAACACAAATCTTCAAATTGTTTCAGACTGGTGTAATGCTAATAAACTGACAATTAATTTACAAAAGACGAGTTATATGCTAATAAGAAACCAGAGACGGCAGATTAATGTTCAAGGGCAACTGGCTATATCAGAAGCTGAAATAATAGAAGTTGATTCTTCGCTCTTTGTTGGGATAAAGATTGATAAACACTTGACTTGGAAACCCCACATACAAATGGTTAATAAATGCATCAGACAAAAAGTAGGAATCCTCTTCCGCTTACGGCATTTTGTGCCTAGAAATATCCTAGTGTTGTTGTATAAAACCTTTATTCAACCTCATATATCATACGGAATTGAAGTGTGGGGGAGCACTTACAAGTCTCACTTAAATTGCATACTGTATACACAGAAGATGGCCATACGGACAATCACATTTAGCCATTTTATGAGTCGTTCAGCACCATTGTTTTACGAATTGAAAATCTTAGATATTAACAAGTTCTATGAGTTGTCTCTATGTACATTTATGTATGACCTAGTACATAATAATTTACCTCACTGTTTGACGGATTATTGTGATAAAATTGAGCATAGATACAATACAAGAAAAAGAGAAAAGGGCCATCTACGTATACCACTGTATAAAACAACACAAGGCAAATTTTCAGTAACTTGTGTAGGAACCCGATTATGGAATGAACTTCCCGATGAAATCAAAAACAAAGGGTCTAGAAACACTTTTCGTAAACATCTCAACGATTACTTGATGAATAAGTGATTGAATTATGCAAGTACACATGTATATATTGTAAATAATCTCCATATTACATTTTTGTTGTTTTTTTTTGTCAAAAAAATGCAATTTTTTGTATAAATAATCTGTAGATACATGTATCTATGACTTTTTAACCTGGTATATCCTCTTCATAATTATATTTGGAGTGTAGAAATTGTGCTACGGTATTACTCAACATGTATACTTCTACTGTCAAGTTTTATTTTTTGATAATGATATATTTATTTTTGCCAAGTGTGTGCTAAGAACAGGGGCCAGACTCGACTAGCACATGTGCTATTATTTGGCTCCTTTTCATCACCTTCTATATTCTATGAGAAAAGACATATGTCTAGCATATCAATACTTTGTTAGGTTTTTCTTTAATATGATCTATAATATTCATTTATGAACATGTACCATTCACGATGTATTCAAATGTTTAATCACTGATGTTATTGATGATGAATAAATAAAATAAAATCAAATAAAATCAAATCAATAAGTCAGAATGAATCAGGAGAGCTTGGGTATTTGTGTCTAATTCATAGTGACTGTGCCATGGACCAGTGATGGCCTGGTGGTAGAGTCTCTGCCCGGCAAGCAGTAGATGCAGGTTCAAATCCCGCTGGTTCCAAGATTTTTTTTCTTCTTGTTTTTCAATACAGATCGATCAATCAATCTTATTTACTGGGTGTAAGCCACAAATATGTTTAAATAAATAATGAATTAGCTAAAAATGTAAAATTTGTAAATTTTGTGACCATGATTTGTACGTCCCTTGAGAGACCAATGCCAGTAAATGGCGAGAGCAAACAATGGCATGCACGGCCTGCCATAGTTAAGTCCAACTTAAAGTTGATCTTAGTCTTTGTGAAACACTCCCTGGGCTGGGCTGTACATGGTACAACCATGCCTTACCTTGGAAGGATCTTCTTCTCCTCAGCCGTAAGCTTGGCGAACTCGTTGAACGTTCTGAAGGGGCCAGCAGGAGGGTACTTGAAGGGGGTCAGGCCAAAATTGAACTCGCACTGTTGGAAGGACATGAAGCTAGCTGCAGCGAAGAAGCCAGTCCTGTAGCAATGTAAAAAGATGACATTATAGTACAATAACTTTGAATCCCATATGTATATAAACTTGTTGAAAATCCACATATTGGCAGTATTTGATGGTATAGAGATAACACTTGGAAGAAATGCGTTTTGTGCCATTTATATAATTTTATTTCAAAGATGGGGGGGGGGGGGGGGCTGCCCATTCCTTGGGGATGACAATGACAATGCTTGTAGGTAATCAAAATATTTACAATATTATTCTTATATAAACTTATATATATATATATTCACAAAAGCCTTATAGGCGCGATAGCTCAGTCGGTAGAGCAGTGGTCTCGTAATCCGGTGACCCAGGTTCGAAACCAAGTCGATGCGCTAGTGCCCTTTGGTAAGGCATTCATCCGCATTACGAGGTCCCTCGGAGAGGACCTAAAGCCGTTGGCCGTCTGGTTTCTTACTTACAAGCATTTATGCTTTCTTAGCAGTCAGGTAAAATAACCACCATCACCATAACCACCATAGCATGATTTTCAAGAGTCATACTAAGGTTGGTTGTGCCTACCGACTTGGGTCATGAGTGCTCCAGATCCCAAATGGTCAGTGGTTAAGCTTGGGTATTTATTTCAAAGGAGGATCCTAAAGAGTATTTCCAACATAGCTTTAGGCTTTGTATTGCCGTGCACGCCTTTATGCCCAAAACGGTCACACCCATATTAAAGCCCCCCCCCCCCTACCCTTCCCCAACCCCTTCCGATAGGCCTGAAACACATGCTGTGGTAACATCTTGCTCTGCGGTCAACACCCTGCAATAAACAAATTCTTAACTTAAACCCTGAACCAAACACAAGACCTAACACTGACCCTTAACCACACCCAAAATATTTGAACAAATAAAGCATGGAGGGATTTTGTTGCTGGAGCATACATCACAGCAACTGTTTGTAGAGTGCAGTGATCTGCCTTCAGGTAGCGGCTAGTTCTTGCATTAAGCTTAGGCGAAAGGGAGTATACAAATAATGCACTGCAGTGAGGGCATTAGTAAGAATTACCCACACAAGATACCTTTGGAACAGTTTGGACCGTTTCAAAGGTACCGAGTGTGGGTAATTTTATTAATGTCCGAACAAAATGCTGTGTATTAATTGTTTTATAAAATCATGACGTGGATCCTTGTTATTTGATAAATCACCCTCATCTCAAAGTCCGTACATTAAAATTCTAGGTCTACATCTATGACTGATCTCGATCTAACTTAGATAACTAATGCGTTTTAAATTCTGCGGCAGCCATTTTCGCGAGTAAAAGTAAAACAATAAATCTCAATGGTTGCGATCACAAAACATGATCGCCAATGACCGGTCATTACCCAAATTACGCGTTAAGCAAAATGAATGCCTGGTCTTGTGTACGCTTTCAACCAAACATTTGATTAGGATCTACGTCATCATCTTATAAAAGTCAACTGTCAACAGGTTAGTAGTTTGCAACACACTTACTGAGCTGATGCAAAGACCTCACTCTCAGGGGGAAGGATGTTACCGTTGAGTGAGAAAGCCATGTATTTCTTATCCAAGTCCAGTAAGAACCCAACGATGTCACCTATGGAACACAAAGCAAGTAATTGGTATCATTATCTACCATATGAATCAATACAAGAAGAAGTGGAGAGAGGGAGTGTCATCATGGCACGAAATTCAGTAACCCCTCGAAAGATGGAATAAGCTGAAATTAATAAATGATAACAATAATGCGTCATGATCATTATGACCCTCAGAATCTCAACCTGGTATAAGTGATTGAGATGTGCCAGTGTACCATGTTTCTCCCTATTCTTTTTAAAAAAATACAGTGGGTTACTATAAATAACATGCAAAGATGATGACTCTCCTCCACATAGGACCTACAGTTAACATCCTATCCTATGGACTGAATGTTTTCTTCTGTAACCCTGTCTTTGTCTAATGAACAAGGAAGGGGAACACTAACACAAAGTGATGTAATTGCAGCTATACCACCATTATCAATTTATCATATCCCCAAAGGTTACTATTTATACAGGTTGTAATCATTAGCAGCTATATTAGCATCAACTTCTCTGCTGCATATTTAGTTACATCACATCAGCTGTACGTCACTTGTCACATTAGGCCTAAATAATATAATAGCCCTTTGCGACCGACCCCAAAATCTTGAAATCTACGGTCGTCTTTAAAAAAAAAAAATTATCAGCTCAAAGAGGGAGAAGGAAAAAAAAAAAAAATTCTGACCGACCGACCCATGTTTTGGCACCTAAAGGGCAATACAACATTTATTTTTTTTAGGCCTTGTTTGAATTTTAAAGAATTTCAGACAAGCGGCCTGAAAATGAGACTAACCTGACTTCCAGGGAGGATGGCGATGTGTTCTGCTCTTAGCGTTATACCAGTACAGCTGCCTGCATCCATCGTAAGAGAAGGAATACTCATCATCACCTATACCAAATCCTTCCTGTTAGAAGAAATCAACAAATATAAATGGATGGTCAAGGGAATTTAGACTGAATTTCTTTTTAAAGGTAATACAAAGTTTTGGTATGGGGTCATGAATTTGGTTCAAATGAACATATTAGAAGCATATGCAATTTTACAATATTCATTGATCATTGTCGCGGTTGAAATCGAATCAAAAGTGATGAAATTGTAAATAATAAACTCTTTATGTTGTATAGCGCCCTCTCAAGATCGATATTTCTTTTGCTTCAAATCTGAAACAATTATTGATGTCTAACCCAATTTTTACTCGTGAATTATTGGGTTACATATACGATACTAATCGTTTTAGATAGCTTTTAAAGCTATCAGGGATCCCCTTAACTTATGTCGATCCTGTAATAATATATAAAATGAAGTATCTGCGGTTTTTCCATGAACAATTGCAACTAACTCCCATCTCGCCTTTTATGTGCCTTTTTAATATTGCAGCTTTTTTTTTTTTTTTTTTTTTTTTTTTTAAAACCATATCACTATTAATTTCATTTCACCAAGGAAAGTCGCTCGTGGGCTTGATTTCCGAAGCCCACGCCAAAGCTATACACGAAATTGACTGGCGCAAATAATCTTTGAGATTGAAGAGCGCCATCTAAACGAAGAACCAACCAACCAAAACAATATTTTTGTTTACTACAATCGACCGATTTACTATTCACGTTTGGAAATTATATATCAGAACTGCATATTCTGAGGTTTTCATGGTCGCAGCTCTCATGGATTGGCCTTAGGCTCTATTTGAAATATTTGAAATTTACCAGAAACACTGGTAAATATTTGATTATTCAATTTCTCAAAAGCAGTATGTATTAGGGGGCTTTAATTTTCTAGTGCTTATAATACATCCACATGGGCATCCAAACACATCAACATTTTAAATGACTATCAATCCAATTTTCAAAATTTCCCAAAACTTTGTATTACCTTTAACATTTAAAATGTGTTGAAAGAGAATTCAGAGATTTTAATATCATATCGGTCATTTAAACACAACTTTGTTCGGTGAATGCCTGCCAAATAATGTCAATTTCAATTACAAAGAGTCTAAAGTAGTTTAGTAAACACTCTGACAAACATTCAGAACATGTAAAAACTGAACAATAATTTTTTCTGCAAGAAATTGTTTTGACTATTGGTGTCCTCAAAAATAGGCTCAAATGCAAGTATAGCTGTAGGGATACATTTCATGATTTCAATTTTACTTACATGATTGAGGAATTTGCTGTTTTTTGTTGCCCAGCCGATCTGCATGACACCGTTCGTGATGACCCGTACTTCATAATACCAGACGCCTTCATCCACACAGAATGTACAGCGGACACTCTCAAATGATAACACATCGCTCCTTGCCTTGAGGAAAAAAAGGGGAATATATCATTATTATTTTTGAACATATTTTAGGAGTAATGAAAGTACATGTTTTATTTGTATCTATTGGCATCTATTGGCCTGTCATTTCTATGACGCTGTATGGAATTTCAAAGATGAATGTTATAAGTGTCCCCAATATATGACATAGCATAATGGAATAGTAAAAACAAATTTGAGATTGAAAGTACCATTATACTTGAATATTTACTTGAACAGGTACCAACAATGGTAGGACTATCAATAAATTAAATCACAAGATAAACTAAAAAATATTCTGCTTTGATTAACTTCTACTTGCCCATAGTGGCTCATTTTGCTAGAGATAAAAGAAAATGTCAAAGAAAGTGTCAAAATTCACTGCATCTCTTTCCATTGCTGTACATTTCACTTGAGTGCCTTGTTAACAACAGACAATGGTGAAGACATCAAGAGAGTCCTCTTTAATAAGCCCTTCTTAATCGTTCCATTGTGTTCTTGTGGAATACTACTTAATGCCTCATTAACAGTCAATAGTATTCCCAGGGCCCTTCTTAATTAAGCCCTCTTAATCAGTAATCCTTCCATTGTGTTCTTAACACCTCATTAATAAACTGAATGCACATTCTTATTTCAGTCAAATTGTTTTGAGAGAGGTGTTAATCCTTCCTCTATTCCTCTCTTTAATATGACAACAAAAAAATGGACATAATCAACCCATGGCATACCTATCTTACTTTTATGAGAATCTTTATATTTCTTTCAGGGTTCTTGGGGGGGGGGATAGGTCTTTTGAGAATGTAAAAAAGAGGCTGTGTTCTTTTTCTTGAGCAGATTGCCCCTTATGCCCCTCTCTCAAAAAAAGATTGTGCCTAAACTAGCACTAGACCAAAACGCTATACCCGACCCTAATCCTAGACTTAACTTTAACCCAATTGCAACCCTTATCCTAACCCTTGGACAAAACAAATCCTGGAGCAATTGCCACTGCAGAAAATGTCAAGATTAGTTTGCAGACACTGACACTGACCCTTGTGAATCGTAATGCAAAACACAGGGTCTGAACAAGGAGACTATGCACAGATGCAGTAACTAGGCCATGTACCAACCAGAGACTGACATAGTTAGGCTCTCAAGAATTGATAGAATTGTGTTTAGGTGTCACAAGAGAGTCTATGCCTGCAGACTAATGTCGAATCACCGTTATGGGCAACGAACTGATTCTGCTGAGGACGCATGTTCGAAGCTGAGTCACGTCTTTCGCATGGTGACGTTAAAGGTTGGTCCTCAGACGTAAATAATCATATCTGATTGATACACATCTGTAAAAACCCAGTTACACACACACAACAATTTTTGTCCTTGGGTGGGGGGGGGGGGGGGGGGGAGGGAGTCTTACCTCAAGGCCATTTGGAGATATCTTCAAGTACTCGCTGACATCATTATCGTTGAGCATGGCATTCAGTCCATCAAGATCGATGGTTTCATAGGTCAATGACCTTCCCTGTACAAAGACTGATAAAAGGAAGATGAAAAAAGACATATTGATATGTCAACAAACCCACTGGGAAACTTAACTCTGATGTCACGTTTGAAACCCTTATAAATTTGGTAAAACTGTATACAACATTTTTTTATATCATCCAATAACTACGCTACCTTCCCGACCTACATCTTTATCTACTACTGCATCTATAATGACTTCTACTGCTACTTCTACTACTTCAACTACCACTACTACTACCACTACTATTATTACTTCTGCTGCTACTACTACTACAACCACTACCACGACCACCACCACTACCACCACTACTACCGTTACTACCACTACTACTGATACTACTACTACTGCTGCTGCAACTAATACTGCTTCTACTACTAACACTTATACTACTCCTACTACTTCAACTTCTACTGCTGCTGATACTATTACTGCTACTACTACTTTTTGCAACCCCTGATATATCTACATGTACTACACCTATTAATATTTCTCCTTCATCTGTAGCGATACAACAACAACTACCGGTACTACGAATAAGGCTACTTCTGCAACTGCAATTTAACAACACTGGTCATTGGTCACCTATCAACACTAGTATAATTGCAACTTCACTTTGGTGCTGTGACTGATGTTGAGTAGAATCTAGTACAGTCAAACCTGCTTTAGTGACCACCTATCTACAAAGGCCACGTTTGTTGTTTCCCTTGAAAGTGGTTTCTCATTGAATCATGTACTATTAAAAGGAACCTGTCTACAAAGGCCACTTTTTGTGTTTCCCTTGGGCGGTCGCTATAGACAGTTTTTACTGTACAATCTTATAATCTCCTGAAACATTCATGATGTACTCACAGACATTGTCAAGGCACCATCTTGCGCAGAATCCGACCTGCCTGTGGTCTAGGTCTGAACTTTCAGCCCACTGGGCCAGGGGTACCAGTTTCTCAGCAATGCCCGCCTTCTTTATCGTGAGCTTGTTTTCACCTGGGAAAGAATCACATTGTTTGCCATTCGTTATAACTCATTGACTTCCAAATTCTCTCATTCCTGTATAAACTTTAACCTTTGACTTACTTAACCTAAAATACAATCATATCGTCTTCTTATGGTGATACAAATTTTCACCTGAAGCTTACCTGTTTATCCCTAGTGGTTCTTGAGCTATCACAATAACAAAAGAGACGGACAGAGAACCCCCCTCCCCCCAACAAATAATGTCTCCAGCTGTCTGGCACCACCTTTGGTGGGCGGACGCATACAAGTAAAAAAATTGTTATACTGCATTACACCTGCACCAGGCATTTTAATACTGAATATGGCACAAATATATCTGATTGATATAATAACTAATTACTATCCAATCCATGATTCCATTTTCTTGACACAATATACCTCTCTTCTAAAACATTCGCATAGACAATGAAAACAAATTAAAACTACAGAGATATAGAAAATAAGAGGAAGCAGGGGGATAAGGGGCAAGAAGGAGTGGGGGATATATGAGAAAGATAGGAGACAGAATAGAGGGGGAGAGAGAGAGAGAGAGGGGGGAGAGAGAGAGAGAGAGGGGTGAGAGAGAGAAGGGGGCAAGAGGTATGGTCGAAGGGTCAGCGAATCGTGTTAGAGTAACGGGAAAGAACAAATGAAATATATAAAGAATATGATTACGAGTAATAAGGACAGTAAGAAAGGTAGGGACAGGAACAGAAACAGAAACAAATGATAGATCAAAAAAATGTATGCTCACTGGTTTGTGAAAACTTCTCAAGGGCAATCAGGGCATACAATGTTATTTGTGGATTTACTTTGCTGGCCTGCAAAATAAAATATGAGAAAAGGGGTAAGAAGAAAAAAAAAAGAAAGATTATTATTAACACACGATACTACAAAAATAAGCAAAGGATACCGGTATGTACCTGATTGGAAAGCCTTGTTGAGATGTGCAACGGTTAACTGTAGCGTTTGTATTTTTTAATGACGTAAGTTGTAATAGTTGTAATATTTCTGTTGTTGTATTTATATTGAACTATAACCTATGTCATGCTTCGATATTTTATGTATCAGTATTTACTGTGTAATTATGTATGCCATTTTATTGTCCATATCTGGGTTGCAAACCTGTATGGGTTTTTCTAAACCTTGTTTTGTAACCAAAGACATGTAAATATTTTTATATTGTCTGAATAAAATCAAATCAATAGGCTTCACATTTCTGTATCTGTATATAACACAGAGCTATTAAGTGAAGGACCTTTGTTATGCACAGCTGCCATTCATTTACATGTATACAAAAAATGCAGTGGTTTTCCGCTCAATGCTTGATTGAACAAGCCTTAAGATGTTTCATATTCTCAAAATGTGGCTTTCAATTGTTATATGTTATATGAACCATTATATTAGATTTGTATTCATGTCGTAAAGAACAATACTTTCTTACACATGAATGCAGGACAAAATAAACGTGTCATTGTACTTTTCAGCTGATGTGTATCAAGACTACCGTAAAGTCAATTAGAACAATACTGTTTTCTTACAAAACATATAGGACAAAGAAATTGCACATTGCTCTTTAGATCTATATCAAATGTATCATGGGATCAAATAACAGAGCTTCTTTTGATCTCAATATTGATTAAACTCGTTTGTAAATGTCTCTACTGTATGCCAAGAACCAAACAATGGACAGATCATCATCTGTTCAGAGCTTAAAGGGTGTTAACTCTGTGTTAAAGTATACAGGGAAACAGCATTCTGGCTCCAAACAAATGATATAACCATACCTAGATACATGTACATGTAGAAAGTAGAAAGTAACTCATATAAAAATATTCAATCTTTTCTAATAAAGTAATTAGCACTCATGTATATTTTACACACATACACACTCACACACCCACGCACACATACATACATGCATACTAAAAATATTTGTATACTGTACTTCTGTTCTAGAACAATCCAAAATGCCTTTAAAATTACAGAAACTAGCTGAAACAAAGGCTCATGTGTTATCATTGTGATTCATAATCATACTGTTCTTGAACTGATAATGTAATTTTGGTTCATCAATACTTATCATGCCCTTTCTGTTCTATCTTTATTTTGGTTTCTTGTTTTGTTTCTTTTCCCTAATTTATTAGGGTAGTACAGGATCAGAGTGTACATCTCTGCTGCTTAATGTATGGGCCATGACTCCAAAGAGGAACAAAACATATCTATTTAATTTCTATTCTATAAACCACTACATTACACAGGTAACAGCACTGATAGAGAATATCAAATGGGGCTGTGTCCCCTCCCCCTTCCCCACAAAAACTCTTCCTCCATCATCACATCAATGTTTTCATAAATATCAAGCCTCATTGTCTGTCCATCCAGGTCTACCTCCACAAGCCGCTGAGCCAAAAGTCAAGAAGAAGGCATCAATTGCTCCATCTTATAAATTTGGTTGCAACATGTACATGTACAATTTACACACTTACCAATAAACTGAACAAGTACTCAATGATTTCTGGCACTAGAAGGGAGACACTTTTGGGACCGGCCAGCTTCTCTGCAATGCAGCCCAGGACGGCCGCAATGTTCCGATGGCGCTGGGGCTTACACTTGGCCTCGCTCGCTAGATGGGCAGATATACCAAGGGCTTTGTACAACCTCTGGACAGTTTCCTAGGGGGGAAATAGAGGCAAAGAAAGAATGATTATATGATCACACTAACATTTATTGAACTTTCCAAGCATCTTGGGCCCCATCCTATATATACATACATAGATCATAGATGGTCAGCATTGTGTGTAAGTAGAGCACTTGCATAATAAAGAGCTGAAGAAATTTATACACCTGGCCACATTTAAGAAAGGAACATTGATCTAAAATTAAACAAATTGTGATCTTAAGGGTAATCCTTCAATACTACAACGGAAGAGAGAACAGGACTGAATGGGATCTAAATCATAATTGGGATCTAAATCATAAGGGGAAAGGGGATCTAAAGATACATACATGGCAGAACAATAGGTCATTACCTGCATGTGAGAAGGGTGCATAGAGTGTAGTAAAAATGGTAGGAAGGGGGTACTCACCGTTTTGAGGTGGGTAATCATTTCCCAGTTATCAATTTCACCTAAAGGTATACCGTTTAGAAGGGTATACCGTATTTGCCGGCGATAAGGCATAGGCCGTACCCCCGATGATCTCTTGCATACAAATGTTGATGTGACTAAAATCACCGCCTTGGACCGCTCGGCCATCCCGCACTAATACTATCCCATGCAGTTTTCTCTGATGTATACATTAAGCCTCTCTCTTGTGTATTGCGCCATAGCTAAGCTCACGCGATCGACGGCAAAAACTTAAATCTAGATCTACCAGTAGAGTTTGGTTGGTAAGTTATGAATTTTATTTACGAGA
>JAVYIG010017612.1:0-25213 GCA_035222895.1 Strongylocentrotus droebachiensis | reverse complement strand
ATGTGAAAAAATGCAAACCCCTGCAAGGGAGTAATGTTGAGAGAATTGAGCTTCTCTCTTTGACTAAGAAAACAAAACGAAATGCGAATCCTTATGCCTTATACCACAACAGTGGCGCATATAGGCCTACATAAATTTATAAATGGAGGGGGATCGAGAGGCAGGCACTTGGGAAGCCCCACGTCATCCTGAAGATTCATTGAAAGTAGTATCATTTTTGTCTGGATTCAAAGGGGAGTAGTAAACGCTGGCTTCACCCGTGAGGGTTCTAACTGCCCCAGTTCACCCCACTTTCTAAGTTTCTATCTGTATTTACACATTCTCTTTAATTACCATTCACGGTCGCATGTGCTTTGAATGAGAATGGGACTTATCTCTTGTAATGATTCATACTATTAGAATGCCACCACAGTAGCAGTTGAAAGATGAGTCCTTGCAGCACTTCAAAAGTGATAGAGAAAACATAATCCTTCATAATTTTTGTAACGAGCGTCTCGAAGGATATTGACTAGAAGGTCTTGAGACAACATTTAATTTGCATGTTCCGAGTTTATAACCTTCACCGCAGTTTGATAATTGAAAAGTGATCTGTTGAATGGAATTGCAATAGCTATATTGGTTGATTAAAAGGCGCCGGCGGGAGGGGTGGGGGGCGCTCCCCTTAATTAAGTATGAATCCGCCTCGTTCGTGTAGCCTACGTGCCTGGATAGGAGTCATGAGTGTGGTGTCATGCAGAAAGAGGTTTGGATAGGACTGAACTAGCTTTTTCGTTTTGTGTTTATTACCCATGCAGGTTCTTGTCTATAATTATTATAAGCTGTATTCAAATTGATGATTCACACTATAATGAGCCAATTTATTAGACCGACAGAAGAATGGTGAAGGAGTTGGGGAGAAGAGAGGAAGTAAAGAGAAAACGGGAAAGAGAGGGAGAGAAACAGAGAGCGGGAAGAAGGATAGAAAATATAGATAATCATGCAGTCAGAGACAGAAACAGACGGAGAAAGAGTTGGGGGCAGAGAGAACTTTGGGAGACAGCGATAGACAAGCGGAGAGAGAGAAAGAGAGGGTGAGAGAAAGAAAGAGTAAGAGAGGGGAGGGAGAGAGAGAGAGAGAGAGAGAGAGAGAGAGAGAGAGAGAGAGGGGGGGGGGGGAGAGAAATTAATTATTATAAAATTATATACAAATTCAAATAATTGTTGTTTTGAGCAAAGCATTGCCTTATCACGATTAAAAAAACACCAAATCCTTTTGTAGTGAATGAAAAAGACAGGGAGAGAGAGAGAGAGACAGACGGGCAGAGAGAGAGAGAGAGAGAGAGGAAGAGAAAGACAATTATACCATTATATACAAATTCAAATTGTAATTCTTGTTATATCGATCATGTTTGAGCAAAAAACATTGCCAATTTTGGGGGCAAAATCCTCTTAAAGCGAATTAAAAAAAATTGGCGGGATGAGGAAAATGATAGCTTGAATGGATTAACGCATTGCGTGATATACGGAAATGAGATTACCGGGCTCAGTTGAGACCAGGTTCCATGGAAATACAGTCACATTTTGCAAAACAGATGTATCATGAAACATTTGGTTGTTCATTGAACGTTCTCTTTCTCCTATTCATTCTATATTTTCTTTCTATTCTGAATGAAATTCATAAAACGAAGATAGTAATATTCTAATTAGACTTATTCGTTTTTCGCTTTTTTTCTTCTCGAGGAGGTTGTTAAATTAAATTAAGGTCATTTTCTTCCTCCCATTTCCTTTACATTTTCGTCGTTTATTTTGTTAATTTAGCTATAGGGTTACACATAACAACATAAAAGCGCGAGAAACAAACGAGTCAAAGTTTAAGCATCAAACATTGAAAATAGGAAAGTTATGAATTAAAGTTGTCATCAGTGAAAACAAAATAATTGGCAACGCTATATAATGACGTATCTTGTGAGTTCCACTTTACTTTGCTCTGTACAGAAAAGTTCAGATAATTTGATGGATAAATAATTTGATATTAATCGAAAAGATTTATGTATTTTCACAGGATGCACATTATGAGTGAAAAATACAATGTATATTCACATCCTATAGGTGAACATGTAACGTATATTGCAATTCTCACGAGATTTAGCAGTATATAGGCCTAATATCCATGGGCCAAATATTAAAGGTAAAGACCAGTATTGGAAACGCCCCAATTTCAAAAAATGAAATGGAAGCTCTCATTACCAATCATGTGAAAGAATATGTTTTGACTAATACATGATGATAAAAAATTTGCCGGGAAACCGCCTACTAATTCATATATTTGGTAAATTTGTTTCTCTCGTGGTCTGTGAGAGATATAGGGTAGTCCCATATACATCATTCTGTGTATAGTACTTGTAACTTTACGAAGAATGGGCCAAATTTCTTATCATTTTGATGATTCCAGAACCTTGCAGATGCTAGATGCTAGATGATCAACCTTTTCTGATCGATTCCACAACGTTTCTTTCACAATGCAATCGCATGACCATAACTGGTCTTTACCTTTAAAAAAGGCCCCACACCGCCTTAGACACAACTTTTATTAAGTTTTTCTGTTAGTTATAGGACCCATTAGATATTGCCCCCAAAGATGGTGGTGCGTATGCAAATAGGGCTATTCCCATGGTAATTGACCAAGAACATTGGATTTTTTAGAAAATGTAATATTTGTAGTTTAGATAGTTAAAAATAAATTGTAAGCATACTTGTATACGCATTTAAATATTCTTACTTGATTGCAACCCAAATGCAAGTTATTGCAGGTGTCAGACATGTTAAAAAAATGGCTGTTGCTATGGAAAAAAAGAGAAATATATGATATAAAATATGAAACTAATTAAACACATTATTAAAAAACTATTTGCATAATTCTAAATTATTATTTTCTGTTTGCTAGGGGCCTGAGCTACCGTAATCTGTCTGTTTTCCATACTGAGTATAGGCCTAAGGTGATAGACGTGACCACTGGGTCGTTACCATGATAACAACTCAAGAAATATTGGACATTTAGAAAATACTATACTTGTTTCAACAACATTAAACAAATGGTAATCATCTAATAATTTTAGCTGACCGTTTGATTATAATAATTAATATTTGAGTCATTTGAAGCCACTGCCATGTAAGAAAATGGCCGTTGCAATTGAAACGGAATGTTAAAGAAGTTGATATATAATTTTGTTGCGCGTAGCCGTCCATCCCTGTTTTATTCCTCTTTATTTTTTGCAAAAGTGTTTTTAAACAACCCACCAATTATGACAAGCAGGAAAGGCGACAATTTAGTCAATATTTTAATTAAGAGCAACACAAACCATTTACAGTTCTTTCTACTTGGATTAAACGAAATAATACAACGGGTATCACATTAGGGACTTTTAGATTCTGTACGACGAGAACGTGGACTGCCCTATTAAGTCAATGTGACGTCACTGCCAGTGCCATAAAAGGACGTCACATTGCCTTAAAAGGGCAGTCCACGTTCTCGTCGTGTAGAATCTAAAAGTCCCTATTATAAAATGCCATCACCTGAACGGTTGCTTAAACTAATTTCACGCATTAATTATTGCCACGTATCATGCCTGATACACTGACGACCTAACGCGTTTTTATAACACGCCCTTTGAACAACTAGTCCCTACGGAGATAAAATCACCCTTATACATCTGCACATTGGGATGAAGTTTCATACTGATGCGAAAGAAAAATAATGCGGAATAGATTATCGGTCGAATTCTATGTTTTAATTCGAGAAGAGGCTCGAATTTGATTAATCCCTCATTAGCTCGCCTTTCGGTATTCATGAATATTGTAAGCTAGTTATGCTAGTGCGAAATACCATTTCACACAGTTTTGTGTTTATTCAATATTTTGTATTGATCAGTAGGAGACTGAAAAGATTATCGTATATATTATTGTATATAATTTAGTTATAAAAGTCATACAGATAAAAACATTTGATTTGCCTTAACTCATTTATATTTTTCATGTGGACGAGTTGATATGTCACCGAACTGTGGATCACAGGGTCCGCGGTTCAAGTCCCACCACGGCACTAATGTCCTTTGGCAAGACATTGGTATACAGTTGCCACTCTTCACCCAGCCTGGTGTTAAGGTACCCGGTAGGATGCGACTAATGTGCTTAGATTAGCAAGTGTGCGCTTGTAAAAATGACGCCTGGCTGGAATGCTCCCCTGGGAGTGGAGAATGTGCATACACTGTGTGCGGGTAAGCCTGAATCCGATGACCGGGGTTATAATATATATATCAGTAAAGCGCTTTGAGAGGATCTTCGGTCCTGAAAAGCGCTATATAAAAATAAGCTATTATTATTATTAACAACAAATAATTACAAGTTCTATGCATGACGAAATAAATGCGACACAATTTTTGTTTTCCTCAAACTATTAAAAGGGGCACTGGCCCACCCACCCCTCCGCTTTTCTCCCCGGATCAAGACTCCGGATATAAACTTAAGTAACTTCCCCAAACCCACACCCGAACGCCCCCACGAATACCTTCCTCAAGTTGGAAGCCAACACCATATAACAGGTAAAAGGAATTACAGATGACGGAAACGAAGTCAAACCAGTGGATATATCCATTACAGCATGAAATCCGGAAGATGCAGATTTATTTGCTTCTGGATTGTTCTGATACAATCATTTCGATCGGGAATAAACTCCATGTCACAGAGGACAAGGAAATCGCTTCCCCATTTCGAGTGACTTTCAAATGGACCAGTATACAGATAAATTCAGAAGCAAATATAAGGATTTTGAAATAGGGTATGGAACACAATATCGACAACAACGATTTTACAAGGACGACAGCGGCAACACCACCAACAACAAGTTTTTTACACATTCCACGCACCTTTGGGGTCTAGAATTTTAAAGGGAACACAAGAAAACAATGAAGGGGTACAATATTTGTAACCTTAGGTATGCTAGAATGGGTTTTTATTAAAAGGGGTGGGGGCTAGTTGTGTCATCTAAACTAATTTAAAATAATACTTAGAAAATGTATTCTAGCAGTAACTTATTTATTGTTTTAATTCTTAATTCTCAAAAAAATGAATTAGCCAATCAATCAGATACAAATCATACTTTTTTTCTAAATAAATTAGATACAAGTGCAGAAATTACTGAATTCAAAAGAAAAAGTAACAATTTTCAAAGGTAAATAACTTTATATACAAGTATTTATATTTGTATTTAAATAAAATTGGAAGCTACCTTTTGAAGAAAAAACAGGTCGTTTGCATTTCGGAAGAGAGAGAGAGAGGAAGGGAGGGAGTGGGGGGAGAGAGAGATAGAGAGAGGGAGAGAGGAAGAGGGAGTGAGGGAGAGTGAGAGAGATGGAAAGGGGGAAAGAGTGAGATAGGGAAAAAGACCCTTATCACCAATCAACACTACCATCAGCATTAGCATCATCATAGACATCAACAAACACATCTATAAGCACTATCATTTCAGCATCAACTTTTCTATCGCCATTATCACTATCATCTTAACCATTATCATCATCCTCTTCCTCATCATCATCATCACGATCAAAATTATCACAAGCATCATCATCATCATCCTCATCAATAGCATCATCGTCATTATCATTAGCAACATAGTAATCATCATCATCCTTAGCATCATCATCATAATTGGCATTGTCAGAAAAGTTAACGTCACTTCCACTGCAATTTTCATATTCACTAATATCACTTTACAAATACTGTACATCATCTCTCTCGGTATTACAAACATAAGCAGACAAGTAACATTAATTATAACACCAAACGCAAGCTAAATATATCATGAAAACTGTACAATTTATTCACATAACATTTATAAAGTACTTCTCTCAAACATTAGTGCCTGTCTTTTGGAGACTAGCAGCTATCTTTAGTCAGTCACTTTCCATATAAATAATAAGTTGCTTCATAAATGTTGTATTAGTTATCCTTCCTGTACCCAGTACCAGGTAGGAAAAAATTCCTTGAATGCTTGAGCGCCTTTTCATCATCGCTCGGCTAAAGCCCGGTTAATAATATGATTTGCAGGGCCCTCACAGTATTAATACTGATGAGGCTACCTTGGGTAAACAAGACATATTATTATTATCATTTTGTATTTGGTATTACATTTTTGGTGAGGCCAATTTCACCTGTCAAAACATTTCATAGAAACAGATAATAATATATATTCCATGTTTGACCAAATGAATCCCATTGTTTGTTGGCCTGTCCATATATACATATGCTGGATAGGGGAATTTGTCACTTGCTGACATGAGATACTGTTTGCCAAGCTTTCATGAACGAGGATGCAAACAGGATGTGGAATAATAGAAACTGATAATCATTTCGACTTTTGAGACAGCTACAATATATCATTCATTAAGTTAAAGGGATTAATCACTTACTCTTCATTTTAAAGAAAAAACCGTGTGGGCAAGGTAGGGAAGGGATAGAATTGCTACCCTAAGCTCAACTCATGGCTTCAAAAGAAACTTACCACTTTGATAAAATATAGATGCATGGCTTTTTTTGACATAAATCTGATGAATGTTCATGAGACATACTACATGTTTTTTGGTTTACAATAGCTCCCTTCAATTGTCATTCATGAGATAAGACCCCCAAAATGATGTCAATGAAGGTTTAAAAAGGATTTTACTGGACATGAGCATTTTATCAATGTGCTAACAAACTTAGCCACACCTTCAGTAAGGTATGAGGTTTGTTCTATTTAATCATACCACATCCATAACTTTTCAGACAGTCTAAACACATACTGATGAAGGACACATTGCAACGTTATATTTTCAAATGCAGTATAAATCTCGAAATCAATAATTTAGAAGCAGGTGTGAATGATCACAATAGATATTCTTGGCCAGGACTCAATAAATCTGGCTGGCATCAAGCCTACACTGAGCACCAACTACCATGCTTTACTATTTTGTTGTTGTTTATTAAATCTTGCCACGTTTGAGTAATAATATGATTATATTTGTAATACTTGGACATGCAACAGATTTACTTTCCATAAGATGGTTTCATCCTCAATCTCAGGTTCAATTTTTCCTTTTTTTTCCAGGCTGAATTATACTTGAATTATCTTCTCACTCAAACAAGGTACAATAGAATCTAGAAACAGGGGACCACACATACCCCCTCCCCCTAAAACAAGCCATCTTCTAACAGAGAAAATGAAGAAAAGACCCAGTCTTCACACTCCAGACTTGGTTCATATATTTTCATTAAAAAGGAAAAAAAAACTCATTGGGGATTGAAGTCAAGTCACCTTAACCACTTCAAAGCTTCACTCAAAACTCACATCTTCCTTCAGACATTTAAATGCTAACTTTATTGGAGGAGCTCACGCCTTTGAATGTTTTTTTAAACAGATAAATGGGGCCATACAAATGCTGTGAATCATCATCATCAAGTCATAACAGCTTGAAAAAATAAGTGTCTCAAGTGACTCAATCCAATCATAACAAACATTATCTTTAAACCAATGTTTGCATACGCTTCCGAAATCCACTGTAAAGGTTTTCACACCACATACCTCATTTTGAAAGGACATTGTTTACATGAATAAAGATCAAATCGTTCTCGCATCATAAAATCAGTCCAAATGATGTTTGGATATCTGAAATTTATTATTCCACCAAAATGTCTCCTTCCTCTTGCTCCAGCAAGGCTTGCTATGTAAACACACATTACTTGATAATTGAACCACGATCCATGGTAAAAGGGAGTATGTAACAAATACTTTAAAACACTTGCTTGTCGTCTTCTGACTGCTAAAAGGGTTTAACTTGGGCTCTAAACAGACGCTATTCTCATTTATTCTATTCAGAGTTTGTCAAACATATGTTGAAATCAATTAGATAGCTTTTTAGGTAGCACTTTAAGTTTTTGGTATAATCTCACAATGGCTTAACATAGCATGCAACTTACTTGGGACACAAACTTCTAAATTAAGACCATTTTCTGGAGATATGAAAAGTGAAAGTCTACTGTATTTTGATTGCCATGTGTGTCTTAATTTCAGAATGTGATTTTTTAATAAATATAGTGTCTGTTTGGAGCTGGAAGGACACTAACTCAGATTAGCGCTCTTTTTGCTCCAAACAAAAGGTACAATCTTACAGCTGCTGTTTGACACATTGAAGATAAACTTGAGTTCTGGTAAAAAAAGATAATGAATTCTCACAGAATCAAATGAAACTTTCACTGAATGTTCAAGATTACAAATAAATGTAATTTGCCAAACGATTTTGGTAGAAAGTGAATACTGGCCGAGTAATGAGCATAGAAAGATCAGGAAATCAAGGTTAGTAGCCCCCGACACCATTTGTGTAGTCCCGTATACATCTTTCTATGTACAGTGCTTGTTACTCTACCAAGACTGGGCCAAATTTGTTATGGTTTTGATGACTCCAGAACTTTGAAGTACACACCAATACTTACATGCTAGATGATCAACTTTTTCTGATCCATTCAACACCTTTTCTTTCACAATGCAATCGAATGACCAGAACTCACCTTTATCTTTAACAGTAATTGGTAAACTTAATTATCTAAAGTGAACTGCTGATATTATAGAAGTGGATGATCATATACATGTACATGTAGTATGAATGATCAGAAGACCACATCATTTTTAGTCTGATGTACTTCCTGTAAAATGAGCGCTTCATGATTCATTTCAAGATATCCACTGGAACCACACTTTACAAAGCACACAGCTGGTGAGTTGAGTCCTTTCAATGGTGTAGCAGGTCATATATACAAACACATTACTGGTGTAGTGAAGATCTGTTTTGGGTGGGATATAATCATTTCCTGTAGGATCTCCTATGCCTGGAAAAGAAAACAAAATGAGACAGAAAGGAGGTAATAAATCATCTGAGAAGCAGGACAAAGCATAGACCACATATCATCGGTGAGGGGAGGGGGGGGGGGGGGGGCGCAGAGGTGGGGAGAGAAGATTGTAAGGAAAATTATTATTTCTTCTGCCACCTGTCTTAATTCGATTACAAACTATTCACAGTGACCAAAAATTTGGCACACAGAAAAAACAAAACAAAACTGCATAAAAATATCATCAATGATTAGTGTACTGATCTCAAGATTGGAAAAGGTACAAAAGAATTTGAATGAAACCTGAAGAAAAGAAAAAAAAAAGAAGAAAAAAAATAACAAGACCCAGGGGGTGTTTCATAAAGCTGTTCGTAAAGTAACGCATGACTTTACGAACGAGTTGTATATGAAAAGCCAAATGGGATGCTCAATCATTTTAAACTGCACATCAACTTAATTTGAACTGTGCAGATGTAGATTAACATTCTTATTATAACTATCATTTTTAATGCAAAGTATATTTTTTGCTATAATTTAATTGAGGTTATTTGAAATATAGTCACACTTTGTTAAAAACTTTGGGCATCCTATCTGACACTTCATATTCAAGTCATTCGTAAAGTCATGTGTAACTTTACGAACAGCTTTATGAAACACCCTCCAGCAGTAACACTTTGGTGAGTAGGGAGAAGACCTTACCTATCATCCGGTGATGTTGACCGATGTCTATGATGGTACCTATCATCACTCCTCTCGTCACGCCTATCGTCACGTCTTTCATCGCGTCTCTCATCACGATGATAGTTACGAACTAACACAAAATAAGGAAATATAATAATAATAATAATAATACAATATTCATAAAGCGCATAATAAACATTAGTTTCTCTATGCGCTGTACAAGCATAATGATGAGAAATATAATCACATAAAAGGAATCAACACAGAGAAATATACAAATCTTATAACTACTAAAATGACTAACTTAAAGATGAAGTTGAGTTCTGGTTATGCGATTGCATTGTGAAAGAAACGATGTGGAACCGACCAGAAAAGGTTGATCATCTAGCATATAAGAATTTGTGTGTATTGCAAGGTTCTGGAATCATCAAAATGATCAGAAATTTTGCTAAGTCTTGGTAAGGTTACAAACACAGTACACAGAAAGATGTATATGGGACTACACAAACACGTGGCGTAAAAAGCCGGCCCCCCGATTTTTACGATGTTACATGCATATTTAGAATATGAAGGCAATTGAAGAGCCATGCTTTTCAGGGAACATGTCTTATCTGATGTTCTTCCACACTTGCATAATAAGAATGAGTAACGCTCACAAATTATTTTTCATCTCTTCCCAGAACTCAACCTTCTCTTTAACATAGTAAATAACATAATAAAGAGATAGCTAACATGGTCAAAACAAATAAGGTAAGTAAGGATAGTTTAACAAATATACAAATGTTAGAAGATACCTATTGAAAGTTACATCTAATGTACAGATACAATGAGAGAAAAAAACATAAATATAATAATGTATGATCATCTTTCTACTGAATTTTGTTGTGATGCATTGATGGATATTTATCTGACATTCTGTCTCAGTGAAACATGTAAGTTTTGACATCACTCAACAGGATCTACACTAAATTAGACCAACATGCATATCTATTTTATGATGCTGCTCTGGGGGGTGTTTCATAAAGCTGTTCGTCAAGTTACGCATGACTTTACGAACGACTTGAATATGAGAAGCCAAATGGGATGCTCAATCATTTTTAACTAGATGAACTAAAGTTGAACTGTACAGATGTAGATTAACATTTTTATTATAACAAACAATTTTTAATGCAAAATATATTTTTTGCCATAATTTAATTGAGGTTATTGTTAAAACATCAGGAAAAACTGTGGGCATCCTATCTGGCACTTCATATTCAAGTCATTCGTAAAGTCATGCATAACTTTACAAACAGCTTTATGAAACACCCCGTGAAGGCCTCCAAGACCAAAAGGAAAACTATTAAATTCTAGAGAGAGCTCATTACCTGGTGATCTGTGTCTTCTTTCCCTTGATCTGCTCCTCCTCTCCCTCTCTCTCTTTGGGCTCCTGCTTCTCCTTCTCTCTCTGTCTCTCCTGGGGGATGGGCTCCTCCTCTTGGGAGAACGACTTCTCCTGAATGAAAATCAATGACATTATGGGGGTGTTTCACAAAGATCCTAAGTCAAACTTAACTCTAAATTTGGATTGTCCATTAAATGATAATATGGATGCATTTCCAAATCCCACAGTGTGCAAACCCCTTTTTTGAGATTTTTGAGAAATGAAGTGTTGAAAAAGGTTATTTGGTATCAACATGTTCAGGGCAACACCCTGCATAATTTTCAAAATGGCCACCATTTATAACTATTGAACGATTTCAGAGATTACTTTTTAACAGAACCTTATTTTACCATGTGTAAGGTGTCATACAAAAGGTAATTCAATTTCCTACAAGATGATATCACAAGACCTGCCAACCTCTGGAGTTCAAAAACTGTATTCTTTAGTCCCAAAAGTTGTATTTTACTGACAAAAGTTGTATTTTTTTTGTAAAACACGGATCAATGCCTCTTACAGTCCCTACATACAATTTTTTGTTTTGTTATGGATCATCGATTGAAAATGCATGATTTCGTCATGACTGGTGTGTTCGATGAACCTATGAACATCCCCAAATTGCCAATGTGAGATGCTTGTACGATACTTTACAGGACAGAATGGGCATTTTGTCATTGAAAATGGCACACACACACAGGAAAATCATACTTTCGTATTTACTTCTAAAAATCGTACGAAAAACGATTCCATCGTACTGGTTGGCAGGTCTGTATCACATTAAATAGGTTTGAGAATAATTTGCATAACAACTTTGAGCCAAAAACATGATTAAAAAAAATTAAAAATCCATGAATGTTGCTATGGAAAATGTCAAGGAGAAAGGGTTCTATGTTGCATCAGGACTGGTGTAGGGACAGCTCTTGCATGAGCTCTTGTTGATTGCTAGATCAGGGAGAGAAGACATACGCCTTCAGGAAGTAGGGAGGTAACCATGAATTTACAACCACAAAAAAGTGACCGATGTGATCTGATGGATCACTACATCCAACTACAGATAAAAGTCAAGTAGTTCACATGTTATGTGATGAGTCTGGTATTGTTACAGACGGATCTTCATCCTCACCCATTCCTTGTCATATTTCATTTTATTGATTTAAACAACCATACGCACATGGAAAGCTTACAAAAGCAAGGTTTAAAAAAAAAAAAAAAATCATCTTACCTTTTAGGTGATCGACTACGACTCCGACGATGCCTTGGTGAAGGACTTCTCCTTGGTCTGTCGTGATCGTGATGGCTACCCCGGTGACGTTCAGGTGACTTTTTTATCTCCTGTTTTTAAGAATCACAGTGCAAACAATACAGACATTGCAACAAGTTTCAAGTCAAATTTAGAACAAGTAAGATATTTGGTTAGTAATATTATTATTTACATGATTAATATCTATCAAGATGTTAATGTAAATCCTGACATTTTCTTGTGCATGAAATGTATATGGAATATACGTATATCATGTTATGTTAAGTTTTATGTTAAATTTGAGCAAAGCGAATTTCCATTGTAAAATAAAAATGAAATTGCAAATTTTGATTGAAATTTTTCTCAGATTTTGTGTGTGGTTCAGATTAATAAAAAAAGGTTAATGCTGCAAAACCACAACTGACAAGACAAAATCTTTGCTATTCACCATGAAAATCACTTTTGTTTACAATTCATGAAATTCTAATTTTGTTAAGTTTCTGGTTTTATAGAATGTAAAAATTTGATTGCAATATTTCTTTTCATTTGATAAAGATGTACGTTTATAGGAACCAAACTAGTAAAATACATTTATGAATACATAACACTATAAATTAAAATAATAAGATGTACCTAAAATAGAGCTGCTCTCTGTATCTTTCTGCTAATCTGAGAGTAACGTAGGAAATAAATCTGAAAAAGGACTGTCAATGGCTTGGCAATACATGTGGCCTTTCTCACCCTTCCGCATACCCCTTAATCAAAAGCTAGCAGCTGCCTACTTTTGATATCACCTGTTCAAACCTCAATGATCTCTCATTTTTTGCAGCAACAGGGTTTTGTCATTCATTATTGATGTCATGAACAAGTATGACTTGCTTTCGCATTAATAATTGCTGATGGATCTTATGCTACGGTCACAAAGGTTCGTACGAACGATTATTTCATACAAATCTCTGTTTTTCCATTGTCTTCCCGAATTTCCATTGTCTAAAAATTGTTTGTACATCGTTCGTAGCAGTTCGTAATGGCATTTGTGACCGAGGCTTTAGGTGGAATTAATTAGAAGTAAGATGAGAAATATAAGATAACTTACAGGTATATCGATGTCATCGTCACTGGAGTCTTCCATGTCGTCCAGATCCTCCTCCAGAGGGCTAACCTAGTATCACAAAAAGGGTCAAGGGTCAATGAATGTCAATCAAAACACATGGTCAGGCCTCCTTCACAGAATATATTAAAAGGATCCGGTAACTTTGTCTTAGATCCTTTAAAAAAATCCTTGATTTAGCCCATGCTGCAATGATAATTATAAAGCTTTAGGTCAGTCAGGAACCCCATGACTTTTACAAGCAGATCGCCTGTCTAATTATCAAGATATTTATGATTGGAAATCAAAATCAAATTTTGCGTTTGCCAAACGGTTTTCACAACACTACAGTCTATTGGGTAAAACGAGTATGGTATAACCGGTCACTCAAAGGTTTTTACTTTTTTAAGGCACTTCTTGATCATTTTGAAACGCAATTTGTTTAGGGCTTCAATATAACACCATATCAAAGACACTGATAACACGTAGGGCCGTGCATCTCAGATTTAACGTTGTTAAACGATCCCTTTAAAGATATTGTAAATGAAGTTCTCATGGTGTTAGACCCCATACATATAACAGCCTCCAAGCAGAGCTCTACAATATCTTTTTTTCATGGGGGAGAGGGTCTGGACTGAGAGTTTACTGTCTCTATGCATGAGCCACTTTATAAAAAAAAGATATTGAAATTTGGGACCCAGACACAACTTGTGAGCACCGATATAACTAGGTTTCTGTTAGTGTTGAATCCCTGGCTTTAGTGATTTTGATGTAAATGCAAAGTTCACGTGTAGTTTATTAATTTATTGATTATGGTGATTCGTACAGGAAGAAGAACTTGACATTTGACACTCGATGAACCGGAGGACTAAATCCATCCATGCAACTTAGCTGGGGCTTAAACTTAGCCAAAAGTTTGCCAGCTTTTAAAGAATATGAGCAATAGGGTTTTTTTTTTTCCTTCTCAAACCCCCCTTGACTAAAAAAAAAAAATTATGACCCCCTCTTTTAGAGTTAGAAAATCTAGAAAAATTTGAGAAAATCTTGAAAAAATCTAAAAAAATAGGGGTAAAATCAGGTAAAATCTGGAAAAATCAGGATAAAAAAAAATTCGGGGAAAAAATAATCGGGGAAACCAATTTAAATTGGGTAATTATCAGGCCTTGTCATAAGCATCATGATGTCTGAACAAAGATGTTGCTGAAACCCTAGTCAATACTTACGCGTAGTTCAAGCTGCTCAGTCTCCTCCAGAATGTGTCTCTTCTGCACACGAGGGAGAATGATGTCACAGACTCTCTCTTCATTCAGGAGCTCGTCGATGAACTCATCAACATGGGATAAGAAATATCCTATGGAGTACAGGAGTAGAATAATGTTTGAAGTTAGAAGTTTATTTATTCCACCATTTACATACAAAACAGTTCATATTCTTTTTAATTTTCTTTTATACAAGCATATATTATATAAGAGTAGATTTCAAACACGAAAAATTAAAAAAAAAAAAAAAAAAATCAAATCAAGTTTTTAAAAATTAAAAATAAATAAATCTTGGTCCTAAAATAGGGTGCGTGTTATACACAGAGATTTACGGTAATTACGCACAAGTCAAAGATTGCCTAAGCCAATGCACGTCACTCAGTACTGTCAAGGTTGACTTATGTGAGATGGACTGTATCTCATGACAAAAATTTGGTAGAAAACATAACACAGGTGAGAAATGTGCAACGGAAGACAAGAAAAGGAGCGAGTTATCTTGATCATGATGAGCTCTAAAACCAGTGGTTCCAGCGGGCGTTTATGTGTCGTATACCTTTAGTAAATGAAATTTCCACCAAGTATTCTCTAGTTTGTTAGCCTACACAGGTGCATTTGAGCTAGTAACTAATGAAATATAGTGAAATCAACCAAAATCAAGATTACTTTTAATTTTTTCACTTACCACCGATCTTATCCTGTCTCCTGATCTTTCTGTAGTCATTGTACAGAGGTTCTAGGTACTTATAAACATCAAGACCTTCTCCCACCAGTCTGATATACAGTGCTCCAAGGCAACGCACATACCTAGGTAGGATACACATACAAAATAATAACTAGTGTATGAGAATTTCATGGGTAGGCAAACTTGTATATATTGTGTTTATTATTTAGATAGAAAAGGGATGTTCTACTTCATCTCAGCAGCAGCTTACTAATTCTATTGGCCTATTTGGTACTCTTTTTCAGGCACAATGGCATGATCAGATGTTCTAAATCATAATCTGTTAAAGGAATAGTTGAGTTTTGTTGCAGAGGGCGCTACACAATATAATTTTTTTTGGTGAGATAATGAAAAACTGAGTGTCAAATTTGAAAGAAAATACAATTTAAATGACAAAATCATCTTTGATCAAAATTGGTTCAGCCGTTGAAAAAAACAAAAAAGCGCCTCATACATGTACGTTTTATTCCAGCCAATGCCGATGTTGGCTTTTTGTTTGCTTTTTCAAGTTGATTTTACTACGCACAACCGGTCGGCTCGTTTATCATTATTATTCATTAATTAATTAAATGGTCGCTATTTTTTTTTAAAGTGGAGCTGAATTGGTATAGTCGTATAGGCAAAATTTCACACATTTTGGGGTCTAAATCAACGATCGTCCCCCAATTCGATGATCGGTTACAGGGTTATATTGATGAACATTATTTTCATTAGAAGGGGAATAGGTCTGTGACTCTATACTTACTTGAAGTCCTCATTTTTGATGAACTCGATAACAATGTCCTTCTCCGGCTGAATCTGTAGCATTTTCAGAAGCAGGCACAGGAATGGAGACGGCTTGATATTCCCTCCATACGTACCTCCTATAAAACGCAACTCCATTGCTTTGTCCACTAGTAGCTCAGCTGGAAATGATAGAGAATATTGTGAATGGACTCGGTTACCTCTGCAAAAATGTGTCTGGCATGGGACCTACCTAGGCCCGTTTCGAGTACATGTCTCATAAGTTCATTAAACAGGTACGGTAATAAAATTTCTACTGTGTACACATAAACACATTCTAAACTTATAAACAAACTCCCAAGGCAACTTAATATAAAGAAATGTATATATCATTGCATCTATAACTTTCAAGATACGGAGATGTCATTTATATAGATTAAATTCATACCAGAGTATTTATTTTTGATAGCCAGGTTCTCGGGTTTCTGGCAGTAAAAACAGGTCTTAATATGCTATAATGCATGCAACCGGTACCTCAGAAGCTGCAATTCTTAACGATTGTGTGAGCTATTAAACTACACACCCCTACTAGTCCCTGCAATGTGCATTGTACGCACTCATGTGTATAAGAGAAGCGTGGTTGGAGTAGGGTGTCTGATCGTGCACCCGATGAAGTGTGCTAAAATCCTTTCCATAGAGATTGCATGCATCCCTATGCAGTCTATGTACATTACGCGATCATGCAAAATTGGTCAATGTTTTTTCCTGAAGGTGAAACGCAATAAATTAGGTGTCATATGAAAGAGCAGGTTTTTCTCCATATTCCCCAAAGGGCTCACCCCCCGGAAGTCTAAAAATATCTTGATCAAAACAGGGATTTAAACATCGTTTCCATCGTAGCTCCGATCTTTGCCACTTTCCTGAAGTGACCCCCAGGCTTATGTAGGGCTAGACGTAAGGAAAATATCTATGCGCTTACTTTTTTGCTAGCCCCAAGGGATCACAAGCGATAACAGGTTGAAACTACCCTTCCCCCCATTTTTTGGATCAGCTAATTTGGGAGGCGTGCGCTCCGCTCAGTCCAAACCATGGTGACAACGCGTAAAATCTGACATTTTTTCCCAACAAATCTGCCAAGAGTCTGGGATATAAATAAATGACAACTAGGCACAGTAATACAAATACGATTTTCTGAAAATTCAGGTGTGATTTCTAATGTTTCTTTCAAGTATATTTCTGCGCATCGCAATGCCAATTTTCTTCACTGCTTCAAAATCACCTTGAATTTTTTTTTGCAACAAATTTGATACGACGTCTGCATGACTCTGGCATGGTATGGTATGTGTGGGATATGTGATATGCTATTATGCGATGTATTTTAAAGGGATTTTACCATGCATCCAACCAATCGACCGAAAACTGGAGATGGTGGATTACCCCCTCCTTTCTAATATTTTTTGTATGAATTTGCCTAGAGTAAAGGAGCCGGTAAACGTTTATCGATGAGCTCCTGAATGAAGAGAGAGTCTGTGACATCGCATAATAGCATATCACATATCCCACACATACCATACCATGCCAGAGTCACTCAAGAACCACATTTGCAATGGAAAATATATCCTAAAATATCACATTTTAGCGATGTAATCGGCGGTCCCGCTACCCAAATCTGAAAAATCGAGTTTCTTACGCGTGTATGTAAGAAATATGGGTACCATAAAATGAGCTTTATTTCAAGTATTTTTCAGATTTAGAGCCCGATTTTGTGTTAGTGACAAGCTCAAAAGTATCTCATCGCATGTATTAAATCAATGCAGCCGGACCCCGCCACGCACACACGATATGTCTGTCTAATTCAGATTCCAACTGACTTCCTATTGACTTTGTACATGCGGTCGTAAACTGAATCGCTAGGCCGATAACTGGCTCCAAAACAGTGAAAATTGAAATGAATATTGTCATGGCAATTCGTGATTTTTTTCTGGGATGCTTTTTTTTGTTTAAATAATAATAATATTTGCTTCATGATTTGAACAAGAAATGATAATGAATAGGAAGTAAAGAGTAACAAAAATAGGATTTTGTCTTAAGTGGCCGAAAACCGGCTCCTTTACCAGTAGGGGCGCTGGTCCGAGAATGAGGATCGTCTTCATAAACAAGGATATCCTCATAAACGAAGACAAAATGCATCCTCAAAAAATAAGGGTCGTCTGCATTTTCGAGGACGTTTTTTTTCATTGACGCTCTGGGGGTTTCATGTTACAAAACGGCCCGCTGGCGATGCCAAAAATGGATTCCCCTGGGGAAAATAACCCTAGTTGTCCGTCTACTTTTATGGGTTGTCCGTCTTCCCAAGGATTTATTGCTCATAATGTGAAGGTCTCTGTACAAAGTCAATGTAAATTGCATCAAGAAAATCATTGCAGAATCCGTTTTTTGCATCGCCAATGCGCCGATCAAAAATACGTCTGCGAAAATGCAGAAGGTCCTTATTTTTGAGGACGCATCGGTCCGTGTTAAAGAAGACGATCCTCGTTTATGAAGACGATCCTTATTCTCGGACCAGCGCCCCTAGTGTGACTAGATTCTAGGCTAGATAGACTAGAATTAGAGTCTAGATCTAGAGCTAGAGTCTATTATTATTTGTCATAAAATAAAGCTAGCATCTAATTGGCAATGTGAAATCAGGCATTTTAGCGTACAAAAAGTGTGTAATTTAAATCTCCGGCGGAATCAACATAGTGTAGGCCGAACCCGGACCCTACATGTAGCGAACAGTCAGGCTCTGGAGCCCCGACGCCTTCGGCGGCGGAGCTCCCTGGCTATGGCCTGGCTCATTGGCTGGGCCTGGAGGCGTGTAGCCGGGTGGACGAAAACAAGAAGTGATCTGCTGCAGATCACCTAATTAAATAATCAGATATCACATATGCCTAAAATTCATACCACTTAGAGCGAAACATTCTTCCTTCCAGTATCTTGATTCATAAATTCTTGATCTTGTGATTTTTTCCACCAAATACTGCGGATTCTTCCCCTTGATGCTGCGAGCGTCTCGGACCGTGCGATTCGCCATCTTGGAAAAGCATATAATGAGTGTAGAGTGAAGAACAGTCGTTAAAGATTACGCAGTATGCATGTAGTTCTCCAAAATCTTTTGGTTAATATCTTTGATTGATTTAAAGATATAAATTAATGAAATAAAAAATAATATTGTACTAAAAGCGAATTGTTTATAGCTTTAAAATTAACAATATTACATTTTTTTTCATAAGACAGTCTAATAAAAGACTACGCTTTATTTATACACACGTGATACGTGTCGCGCGAAACGTAAACCCGACTTTGTTTATTATCAGCAGCCCAGCTGACGTTGTGTGTCACATTTTATCCCATTATTTCGAGGTTTCAAGATGTCTGCAGACAGAATACAAAGAATGAGAAGAGAGAAAGGATTTGCATGGATTGGATCAGCCAAAAGTAACGGGAAAGCAAAACGACGCTGTAATAAACATTATGAGTGAGTACTGAGTCAGTCTTTACAATATTAATTTGACTGAAATAAAAATTGAGTTTGAGAGAAAAAAAATGAGTGAGACCATGTCCATGGTGACTGTGAAGTGTGAGTGTGAGTCTTCTTCTTTTCCTTCCTCTTTGTTGACTTTGTGGCATTCATGCACTTTTATAATGGATAGACCTCTAGGCTTAGTACATGTAGAGTCTACATCTATGTTGTAACTAAGTTGTACATAGAGTAGGGTCTATAGAATCTAGATCTATATAGATCTAGACTAGATAGTCTAATTCAGTTCCAAACTCTCAATAATCTCAGAGACAGAGTCAGAGTCTCACTCTCGAGAGTCTGGATCAGTCTTGTGTTTTTTTTTTTTTTTTTTAACTGGCCGGATTATGACTGGGTGGGTTGGCGTTGGATTTTTACTTGACAGGTTCACTTTGGCTTTTTTTTATACTTGCGTAGCTTAATTAGAACAGTGGGAAGACTTCCATAATTTGCGACAGCTACTCAAATTGAATCGAATTTTTTTTAATAATGGTCTGTTTTCACTCAAACTTTCAGATTATCTTAAATTGTACATCTACTAACATTGAAGTCACTACCTTAGCACCATTTTCTCTCATCTGAATCTTTTTTACCAAGTCCCTTTAAAAAGATCTTTGTTTTAAGTAATCCATTGAACAATAATGTCATTTCACAAAATCGTTGGAAGACCATTCCAGACCATACTCAATTGATTATTCTCTTGCTGAATTAATTTTATTTTTACTGAGTGATTTTCTGCAGTTTTTGCTACTATAACTACACTGTAGTAGACTAGTAGTAGACTCTACAACAAATAAATAACATGACTTAAGATTTTTCCTTCATTATTGCATGATCTGTGTTTTTAACTTCACAGACTGTGTGTTTTATGTAACTGACTTATTATGATACTGATACTAGCTGTGACAAATGCACTTTCACTAAAGATCTCAATTAATTTCCTTTCACTATTTTGCAGAGGATTCCATCTTCCAGGAATTGGTGTAATCAAGGTGGGGGACCATGTCCTTATAGAAGGGGAGTCAGATGAGAGTTTTGTGGCTCTTATTGAAGACCTCTTTGATAATGGTAGGTATCAGCTCTTTCAACTCCTACTTCCTAGCAGGGAAACAATTATTTAAACAACTTCGGGTGCTATTTTTCAAGCTTGCTCGCATGAAAACAGCACTCTTTAATTTGTTTTGCATTGAACTCTATGCACATTTTGGGGGCTCTTTTATGACTTTCAGGGGCTCTTTTTGGCATTTTGGGGGCTAATTTGCCCAAGCCCCTGTGTATTTTTTCCCCTGCTTCCTAGCTACATGTACATGTACCTTTATTATTTATTTTCATTTTATATAAGTTGTCAAATGTGAACATTCGCATCACCAATCAGTTTCTGAAATGTGCTGAAACAGCAGACTCTCACTGAGAGCTCTGGTAGGCCAATCAAGGGGTTCACTGCAAATTAAAATGAATTTTGGATAGGGTAGAATACATGTATGTGCAGCATTGAAGTTGAAAGTTTAGAATGAATTAAGGGTAAATCCAAGTCATGGTAATGGATAATACAGGCCTGATAAAACCCGATTTAAATCGGTTTCCCGATTTTTCCCAGATTAAAAAAAAAAAAAAAATCCCCATTTTTTTTAAAAATCAGATTTTTTTCTTCTTCTTCCCTATTTTATCTGATTTTTCTGATTTCCGCCTTATTTTCTCTATTCTTCCCTATTTGCCCTATTTTCCCCCCAATTTTCTTACTCGAAAGGGGGGGAATGTTGTTAGATGCCATTTCTTTCCCCGCGAATCCTCTTCTTCTTTTTTACTCACGGGGGGCGTGGTTGAGGGGAAAACAAAAAACTTTTTTTTTTTTAGTGCTCACTATCACCCCTGATAAAAGGAAGTATAGGAAGTCATAAAATGTATGACTGGTATAAGAACTCTGTTTAGAGTCTTGCCATCTAGCCCTATAAATATTCCAAAATATCTAAGGATATCTGCCCTTGGGAAATTCATGGTTATACAACTGTATATGAATCAGAATGAATTAGATGTTCAGATTAGAATATACTTGTAACAATTGAAAGACCACAGATTTTTGTAAACCAGCTCTTTGTTCTTACAAATTACCAAGTTATCAATATGGATTATATTATAGTTTGTTTTCATTTTATGAGAGTAATGAGACTATTATTTGATCAAGGTAAGCTTAATTCTATGATCATTGTCAAAGTCAATGACATCTAGGGAATGAGATAACGAGGTTTAATCAGTAATCCATTCCCCTCCTCTCTCTCCCGTGCCATAGGACAAGAGGATACCGATGACCCTCGTAGGGCCAAGGTTCAGTGGTATATGCGCCCTTCAGAATTGCCCAAGACAATTGCCCGGAAGCTGCCCTCAGTGCCCCTCTCTAGGGAGATCTACAAATACACCCAGTCTAAAGGAGCGTCTACAGATGTGGAGATCGATGCAGAGACCATTATTGGAAAATGTGTGGTAGGTTGACATTGACCACTCTTAGAGCTTGGTAGTCCTTAGCAAGGCTACCATATAAGGCTACTGGGGGGGGGGGGGGGTGTTGCACAAAGAACCAGAGTCGAACTTAACTCTAAGTTGGACTTAAATATTATGGAGAGCCATTTGTAGCCTTAAAATAAAATACTTTCAAAGCAAAAATTCAAGTATTTTAGACTTTTCATAAATTCCACATCAAGAAGATGAAATCCCCTTGATAATAGACAATATGAATGATTTGAATCAACATTTTATGCCTTTTAAAATAACCTTTACAAAATATTTTCAATGATGCTAACGACTTTTCATAATTGTTAAGTCCAACTAAGAGATAAGTTCAACTTAGAATCTTTGTGAAACACCTCCCTGATCTTATACCAATAAGTCATAGTGAGAAATCATTGCTGTAGGCAACCCTTATGAAAACTGTAACCAAAATAACAAAGAATGATGTGGAATAAGCAGTTTTGCTGGAGAAATCTGAGTCAATTACCCCCATCCTCTTTTCAAAGGTTCATTATCTTCCGTTCTCAACGCATGACCCATCCATCTCAATCCACTTCTCTTTATTACTTCCATCACAGGTTCTCCCAGACCCAACCTTCCAATGAGCTGATTTGTGTTCTCTTTTTTTTAAACTTTCGGATAGATAGAACACAAGTGAGCTAATGGAAAGGGTTAGGTCTGGGAGGCGTTTCACAAAACTTTTCATCAATGACAAATGACAAGTTTTTTTATAAGCTACTGAAACCCTTGCTTCTGATTGGTTATCAGCAGATTTGTCACTGATTTTTGTCATTTGTCGTTGAAAAAAGGCTTTGTGAAACGCCCCCCCCTGGAAGAAACTTTGGTGGAAGTGGTAAAGAGAAGTAGATTGAGATGGTTGGGTCATGTGTTGAGGAGGGAAGATGATGAACCTGTGAAAAGAGCATGGGATCTGGACATGGATGGTATAAGAGGCAATGGAAGACCTAATATTACATAGAAAGATATAGTAAAGAAAGAAACCAGTTAGGTTGGTCCAAGCGAAGAGAATGCTCAAGACAAGAAAAAATTGAGGGAATTTCATCATGGCCCGAAAGTCAGTCACCCCTCGTAAAAGGCCAAATGCTGACTTTATTAAATGATAATGATGATGTAGAAATTTGTATCAATTTCTTATTGATATTAAACACTCTATTGCCACAGCATACATGTACATGTAGTTGAATTTATTTTTATGCCTCCGTTACGAAGTAGCCGGAGGCATTATGTTTTCGGGTTGTCCGTCCGTCCGTACGTACGTACGTACGTCCGTACGTCCCGTTCTCGTGATCGCGTTATCTGAAGAACCGATTGATGGATTCCTGCCAAACTTTAGTCATGTATGTATCTTACAGAGCCGATGAACTGATTAGATTTTGGGGTCACGAGGTCAAAGGTCAAAGGTCACAAGGCTCATTATGTATGCAAAAACAGCTCGTGATCGCGTTATCTGAAGAACCGATTGATGGATTCCTGCCAAACTTTGGTCATGTATGTATCTTACAGAGCCGATGAACTGATAAGATTTTGGGGTCACGAGGTCAAAGGTCACAGGGCTCATTATGTATGCAAAAATAGCTTGTGATCGCATTATCATTAGAACAGATAGATGGATTCCTGCCAAACTTAGGTCATGTATGTTACTTGCAGAGCCAATGAACTGAATAGATTTTGGGGTCATGAGGTCAAGGTCAAAGGTCATGCGGCTCATTATGTATGCAAAAACAGCTTGTGATCGCATTATCATTAGAACAGATTGATGGATTCCTGCCAAACTTAGATCATGTATGTATCTTGCAGAGCCAATGAACTGAGTCGATTCTTGGGTCATGAGGTCACAGGTCAAAGGTCATGGGCTCATTATGTATGCAAAAATAGCTTGTGAACGCATTCTCATTAGAACTGACAGATGGATTACTATTTAACTCTGGACATCTCGCAGAGCCAATGAACTGAGTAGATTTTAGGGTCATGAGGTCAAAGATCAAAGGGTCTTATATGTACATGAGAAATTGCTTGTAATCACGATATTCTGAGAACCTGTTAATGGATTACAATTGAACTTGAATTTGAAAAATTTCTTCTGTTTTGGTTTGTAAAATTGCTCTATGACGGAGGCATCATTTCGACTGCGCGCAGTTGAAGTTCCATCTAGTTAACTAAAGTTTATGTCAATCTCCAACGCTAAAATTTCTCATTAGAAACTTTACTATTTTGAATAGTGCTTGGTCAACATGAATATTGTACTACACCATCCCTAATATGAAAACAACTTGCAAGTACAACAAGGCAAGGCAAGAATTAATTTGTGTAAATACTCTTTCTTGTATATATATATATAACAGTAAGTAACCCTGTAAGTTGGGGCTTTGATCAGATTGGAAGATCGGAGCGACACCCTCGCACCTGTGATAGGTATCGGCAAAAATAATCGGCAGATTTTTAAAATATTTTTTATAATTGCCGAAAATGTTCAAGTCTTGGGCTTTCCGATCATTTTTATTGATCAGTAATCGGAAATTATTATCCGATCTCACCTGATCGGCTCAAGATCGGCCCCCGATCCGATGATCGTTTACAGGCATAACAGTAAGTGAATTTATCGCATTGTTGGTATACTTACAGGTTGAGACAGTAGAAGTTGACAGCGATCTACCAGATGAGAAGGAAAACCAAGGGATACCAGTCTTATATGCTCGCTATGGCATCAATGTAACCACTGTGACACCTCTTATTGAACCTGAGTCTGAAGAAGAGGAAGAAGAGGAGGAGGACGAAGAAGAAGAAGAGGAGGAGGACGAAGAAGAAGAGGAGGAGGAAGTGAAGAAAGTGGTCAGGAAGAGCTCTCAAAAAGTGAATTTGAAGCCAGTCAATAAGGGTAAGACTATTCTTCCAGTTGAAACATTAAACGGAATCTTAAAATTTTGATTCCAAAATGATTCTGTCTATTAAAGATAAAGGTGAGTTCTGGTCGTCCGATTGCATTGTGAAAGAAAAGGTGTGGAATGGATCAGAAAAAGTTGATCATGTAGCATGTAAGTACTGCAAAGTTCTGGAGTCATCAAAATCATAATAAATTTTGCCCAGTCTTGGTAAAGTAAC
>JAVYIG010017611.1:0-25216 GCA_035222895.1 Strongylocentrotus droebachiensis | reverse complement strand
TATATAATACATGTACATGCATTACCTATGTATAAAACACTTATATTTTTGTTATTGATTGTCTTCTAAAAAACTAACTCTTTGCATTTGTGTGAGGTGCTTTGAAGAAAAAAAAATGCCATTATCATATATAATTTGTGCTTTTTGAGAGAAGTCTTTGTGCCCAAATTTCCAAATGAAATACATCTCCAACTTTGAAAAACGTTCCGCGGGGATTGCATGTAACATTGTAAGAGTGCTGGTGATATGGATTTTTTACTGCCCTGCATTTCGCCCGCCCCCCCCCCCCCGTCATGAAAAGAAAACGCCGCCCCTGGGTAAGGGAAACATGAAACGCAGAAAAGCACTACAACAGTACGACCCCTCTTAAACTCCCCCCTAATCAATGATGTTGTTGTTGTTTTGGTGATTTGGCGTTCATTGATTAAGAATTCTTACGCTCTAACTTTTTATTAATTTTGTAGGATAAATTCTGGTTCATGCTCTTCGCAAAAACTGTTTTTGGTAAACATTCATACGTAGTCTATATAGGCTACATGTATGTAATTTTTTTGGTAAATTTTGGGGTGGCCTTGCTAATTTGCTTAGCTAATAATTTGGTTAATTTTGGCTAACTTGGCTTGGACAATAATGACTTTGCTAATTTGCACCTCATACACGGAGTCCAGTGCCCCCACCCCCCCCCCCAAAAAAAGGATACGGATAAACAAACCAGCCATACCATCAAGCCTAATCTATGGATTTTATAGATCTTATCCCCGAAGCTAATTAAAGCTCCATGAAACAAAATGAGTTACTCAACCATTCAGGCATGGAGCAGGCTCAACAATTATACAGTAAAATACTAGCTCAACTGGAAAAGTTGATCGATGTACCGATATATAGCCTAGAGCTGTCAAGTTATACAATGTATGACTTGTGGTCTGTTAATAAAATAAAGAGAAGAAGGCTTAGTTTGGACTACTTGCTAATATCATATGTTGATAGTTCAATCAGGATCATTTTACTTATTCTTTATCGAAAAGAACTCCCCAAACAAAACAACAAATAAAGAAATAGAAAAGAAGAAGAACAACAACAAAAACAAAACACGGAAAAAAACAAACCAACCATGCATAGGCCTAATCTTTGGATTTTATAAATCTTATTCACAAAGCTAAATAAAAGCTCCATGAAACACAAGGAGCTACTCAACCATTCGGGCATGGAGCAAGAACAACAATAGACAGTAAAAACTAACTCAACTGGATGGTTGATGTACCGATTATAGAGCTGTCGAGTTTAAGAGTGTATGAATTGTCGTCTGTTTATGAAATATAGGAAATGTAGTATAATTAATACATTAGTTTGAGTGAAAGTACTAGAGATATCAATGAACGTATGTACTTGATTTCAATAGGCCATTTTCGTAATGTAACCAAATTTAATGCATAAGTCTTTGTGAAGTGCCTCATACAAATTATTTCATTCACCTGGTAAGAATAATAGTATTTCAATAGACAGAATCCAAACTGCATACATTAGTTGTTGTTAGGTTGGACAAACATTATGGCTTGACCTACCTAGCAACACTTGATATATGCAGTTTGCATTCTAACTATTGAATTACTATTATTCTTATCAGGTGAATGAAATAATTTGTATTGAGGCACTTCACAAAGACGTATGCATTAAATTTGGTTACATTACGAAAATGGCCTATAAAACATGGATAATAATAATAATAATAATAATATGAATATTTATATAGCGCCGGTATCCGCCAGGCTCTGACGCAATGACAATCACTCTAAAAGGGTCAAGATGTGTGTATTACTGAGGAGTTTCGTTGCTGGTGATAGTACCTGCTTTTATCAGACAAGGAGAAATTTGGTGTAATGAATACTTTAGTTTGAGTGAAAGTACTATGTAAGTTGAACATCTGCCATCATGAAGTAGAATCGACTGACTCCTAGCTTTCGGCTCACATGAATAATTATACCTCTTAAAGTTGCGATCAGTTCATTACGTTAGGACGTTAGTTTAAAGCCACTCTCCGCACAATGAAGCAATTTATAATTATTCATATAATGAAGCAATTTATACCGAGGATAGTACCACTGTCACTAATAGATAATATAGCGAAACGTAATTAATACTCAATTAATACGTAATTAATACGTAAGTAATGTTTATAGCTGAGTATCACAGTTCGTTGTACGTTCCACTGCCTTTTAAAAAAGCTACCACCTTTCCTATAATATTCCTCGTTTCCTAGATGGTGACCTAGATTTGGATTTTTTTCTTTATAGTGCTCTGTACATTCTCCTTTGTCTTTCATATTTTGGACATGATAATGAAAAGTGCTCAATTGTTTCTATCGCTTGGCATTCTACACATAGTCCAGTGTCGTGTTTTCTAATCAAATATTTTAATGGCATTTACCAAGCCTGAATTGGTGGATTAATCTTTCATCCTTTCGGTTCAAACCTTTGATTTTAAAAACATTATTTACATTTTTATTGATGCTATACAAGTGTCTTCCTTTCTCTGCTTTATCCCAGAGGCTTTGCCACATGGATTTATAATAAATATCTGATTCTCTTATAAACTCACTTTTGCTTTTGGTTTACTATTATATCTGTGTTTTTTTAAAGCTTGTTTTGCCAAAAAATCAGCTCGTTCGTTTCCTGCTATAGGCCGCAGTGGGCTGGTACCCATTCAAGGTTTACATCTATCCCGAAGGAATTTATAGCCAATATGTTTCCTTATATCTCAACTATTATGCTGGATTCTTTCATATTCTTGATTGCTTCTAAAGCTGAGACTAAATCTGTTAAAAATACAAATGTAATTGGATGATTTCATCTATCCATTCAAGTGCCATTAATATAGCTACATGCAGTTCTGCTCTCATGATGGATATATTGGATGTTTTAAAGCATTTACTTAAGCTTAGTTTTGGGATATAGTAAGCTGCTCCCGTATACCCTTCCTGTTGATTTGAAGCGTCTGTATAGCTTCTTAAACAGTAATTACATTTTTTCTTAATGACCTCTAAAGCATAATTGTTTGATTCTATTTATGGAGAAAACTTCTTAGAAACAAAATCATTTATTTCTGTATATATACATGGCATCTCATAGTGCCAATAAGGTTTAATCGTCATGCATTCATGGGTTTTTCAATATTCTCTATTTCGAAGTTCCTAAATCTTTTGACGAAAGGACCCTGGCCCATTTTCCCAGAGTAACTTTCATATTGCCAACACGGTAATAAGACTTTTTTGGTAGGATGGTCAATTTTAGCTGCATGTAAATAATAATGATATTTATCAATAAACATATTCCTCCTGAGTTGCAATGGCATTTCCCCGCATTCAACTTATAAAGCTTGTAAAGAAGTTACAAATGTAGATGAACTCCTCCAGTAATAATTTTTAAAGCCTGGAATTTTATTATATTTCTTTTTAAGAGAATTACTCGCGCCATCATTAGCTTCACTTCCATAACACAGAGCGGATTAAAGGTAATACAAAGTTTTGGTATGGGGTCATGGATTTGGTTCAAATGAAAATATTGGAAGCATATGCGTTCCTACAATATTCATTGATCGTTGTCGGGGTCGAAATCCACTCTAAAGTTATGAAATTGTAAATAATAAACACTTTATGTTGAATAGCTCCCTCTCAAGGTCAAGATATTAATTAAGCTATAAAACAATGTTTATTGACCAAAATCGACCGATTAGCTATTCTCGTTCGGAAATTATATACCACAACTATATACTCTGAGATTTTCATGGTCGCAGCTACCATTGTACGGCCGTAGGAGCTATTTGAAATTTATCAAAATTTACCGGGAGCACCGGTAAATCTTTATATTCAATTTTTCTCGAAAGCAGAAGTGTTTTAGGGGCTAAATTTTTTGGTGATTTTAATACATCCACAGGGGCATCCAAATATATCAAAATTGTTAAGAATCAATATCCACCCATTTTTCAAAATTTCCCAAAACTTTGTAATACCTTTAAGCCTTTTATAAACATAGTGAAGTATTTCCGAGTCATTGCCCCATTTGGTACCAGCAATCAGTGGCGGATCCAGGGGGGACCCCCTGGGAAAAAACACGTTAATATTACCTTTTGGGGGGGGGAGATGCCCCCCCCCCCCTAGCGCTCAAAGGGGGGAGGGGTGCAAATTTTCAAATTTTCGAGGGCAAAAAAAAAATGTGCTCATTACCCCCCCCCCCCCCCACTGAGCGAATTTTCAAATTTTCGGGAGCAAAAAAAATAGTGCTCACTACCCCCCCCCCCCCCCCCTCCCCCAACCACTGCGCGCATTTTCGGCCGGCGCGATTTTCAAGTTTTCGGGAGCAAAATGAAAACAAATTGGGCCCCCACCCCTAAGAAATCCTGGATCCGCGCCTGCCAGCAATACACCTCATAAGATTAAGTCTTTTTTTTGCATTTTATTGAAATTTCATTTTGTTTACTCCACGTCAATCTCGAGTCGAACCATACTCCAGGGAATTTGTATTCTTTTTCTAATTGAATACTTTTACTATATATCTGTAAATCAATATTTTTCTTTCCTTTTCTTTTCTGCCGTAATTCCATTTACTTTCTTATATTATTCCACGATGTAAAAACGATATATATCCGTGTTTCCATCTGACTACGCCGTTGTAAATTTGCTACTGTGTATTATCTATTTGTGTATTTTATTTTCTATAGTATTTTGTTCATGTGCTCTATGTAATGCCGACAAAGTGAATTTCCAAATGGACCAATAAAATTAATCTGAATCTGAATGAATCTGAATCTGAATAGTAGTGGTTTCCAAAGGGTAAGTTGACACCAAGCGGGCGTTATTAGGGACTTTTAGATTTGCGTGGACTGATACTTGGGACGTCCATTCAAGGCAGTGCATTAAAAGGACGTCGACCGTAGCAATCCCCATTGTCTTCGTGCGAATCTAAAAGTCCCTATTGTCGAATAGCAGGTGTTGTCAATTCACCATGCAAGAATGGACTTGGCTTTTGTGACCAAGCACAACAATTTATTAATAGACAGTAAAGTACTAGCTCAATCGGAAAAGTCGATGTCTGATATAGAGCTATCAAGGACAAGTGTAAGAATTGTGGTCTGTTTATGAAATATAGGGAGAGAGAGAGCGAGTTTGGACTACGTGCACATATTATATTAACCTGTTGATTTTTCGTGTACAGGATCAAGGAGTTGTCCTCCGGATAGAAGTAAAGATGAAGTGGGCTTTCAAAGAGGAACATTCAATAGGTAAGATGTAATTACACTACGAAAAGAAAAGTGACCGAGTTGTCACTCTGTATGATTTGCGTTTTTTTGTTCACATCAATAACTCACTTCTTGTAATGGCCAAATTTAAACTGATTGAATCTTTGCGCAGCACAAAACGTACGACCATTCGGTACAATGGTCTGAAAGCAGACTTCAATATTAAACGACCGCTATCGCTAAATTCGATTCGACAACTAACGGTCGTTATTTCCCCCACAATATCACATTTTAAGCCCTTTTGTTTTGAGGGAAGTTCTGAATTAGTATTATTTTTTCAAATGCCGTTGGAATTTAAACTTTTCTCTCTGTTTGGCCTGCAAATAGGACACAGTACCTTTAACTCTATGTTCCTATTCACCATGGAGTCGCGATTCATTCACTCTATAATTAATAACCAATTATACCCTTTTTCTTGCATTTATCTCCTTGATACAGAGGTCCGGAAATCGGAGTCGGCGGAGATGCGATCCAAATACCCTGACAGGATACCCGTCATAGTCGAGAAAGAAGACAAATCTTGTATGCAAATGATCGACAAGAATCAATTCTATGTGCCAGCCGACTTAACAGTGGCGCAGTTCATGTATATAGTAAGAAAGCGAATCCAATTACCTCCCGAGAAGGCCCTCTTCTTGTTTGTCAACCAAGTTCTTCCCTCAACTAGGTGAGCAGCATCAGGCACTAGCGTATATAAAGCGAGTCCGTAATTAGGATTCGCGCATGGGCAGATAAAGGTCATTCGTACCCAAATTTTAAAACCATTGAGACGAATACTCGGATTGTGCTCATGAAAGTTATGTAATCAGTATTCATTTATGCACCAACAGTACATTTATCTGATACACAGATGGAAGTATTCTTCTCAAGAGGCAAACAAAAGGTATTCATGAAGCACCTCCATCACTTTGGCAGTGATTATTCTAAAATGCACAGGTGGGAAGACAGTATCCATCGTGTCTAAGATCTGTGGATATTTTGGGGTCAAGCGGTCCAGAGCTATTTACGAACTCGCTTATTGGAGGGAGGGACGAGGAGGGAGGGGAGGGGGTGGGGAGGCCCGTAGCCAGAGTTTGATGTTGGGGGGGGGGGGGCACATACATGTAATCGTTCGACGTCCTGGGGGAGGGGTCTAAAACAGTTCAACCGATCTTTGATTTTTTGATTTTTATTATTATTTTTTTTTTTTGGGGGGGGGGGGCACGTGCCCCCCACCCCCCCCCCCCCCCCGAGGCTACAAAAACAAAGTAGGTAATAGATTACAGAATCATATTTCAGCAAATAATGGCGAGATAACTCCCCAAATCAGCGAATGGGCATACTGCAGTGTATTTGGATGCTTGAGAATTGGGGCATTGTGACCCAACTCAAATCCATTACCTCAAAATCAGACAGAAAGAGGAGAGAGGGGGGCAGGCAACGAAAGTTATTTTTTTCCCTATAGTATATGCATTGTTCAAGTTTTGCAACATTTGTATACATTTACTTCAGATATTCACGCAGGCTTGCACATTTTCATGATCAATATCGAGGCTCTTCCATAACACCCTGTTTACACTTGTTAACAATTAAATATAAGATGATAAACTGATAACAGCACTCCCCAACAACAAAAATTATAAGAACACAAACATATCTTAATCGGGGAATTAGGAAGAAAATACTATTAATGTACATAACCAAGTCTCAAAAACACACATGTACACTGACAGACACATACATATATCCTCTTATTTATATATTGTCTGTGTGTTTCTGTTTTGTATGTACAGTTCAACGCTAGAAGCAATTGATGCAGAGCATCGCGATGACGATGGATTCCTCTACATTGCCTACAGTGGAGAGAACACTATTACTTAGCCAGTTTTAGTTCTGGATACATTATCGCTGTGTGTGCTGACAGCCCAACACCTGAAACATATTTACGATGATGATGATATAATAAGATGATAATAATTATGATTATGATAATTTTTTAATTTTGTTTTATTATAAATATTTAAAAATAATGATAATACATGTAATTTCATGATATTAATAATAATATTGATGAAGATAAAGATAATGATGATAATAATAAAAGTAAATAATAAAAATAACAAATTATGATAATAATGCAGAGCTATATTTTGAACAGAACATTATACTGAAGCATTTATATAAGCATCCTATCTTCCCATCTGTCTATTTGTATCTCTCTTTCTTCAAAGTTTACTTCACTCTTTCCCTCATCATCACTATTCCATTCACCTGCTCTCACGCTATGTTCACTCTCCCCAACTTGAGTGTCTTTTGATCATCCGTTAATGTTCATCCTTGGTTCAGTCGTTTTGTTCTTTCCGGTATGATTGGTTAAGCCTTCATTTAATATACATAGCAGCTCATTTATATGCACATTAATCTATGTACATTCATGTTTCTCCTTTCATTTACAAGCTCTGTTATTTGAATATTTATTTACAATTCTGATACAAATGTACAAATGTAATTATAGATATATCAGCAAAATAAACCCCTGAGGTTGCAACGGGGGTTGCAAGCATGCATAATCCCAGGCAGTTCCACACAGCCAAGCAAGGAGTGAAGATGTGTTTCTTGATCTCTGCAAGTTAGAGCCACGCCTTGCCTCAGCTGCATAGGCCACCTTACAATAATAATAATGAAAATAATAATAATAATAATAATTATAAAAAATATATATAATAATAGTAATAATAACAATTAAAACAAAATAGTAATATTAATAATAATGATAATACAAATTATTATTATTATTATTATTAAAAATAATGATTACAAGAAGAGGAATCAATAATCATTAAGAGGCCTACAAAGAGGAATTATGATGATGTTGATATCTTAAATAATGCGGATATCCCAAAACATATGCACTCACGTATTTCTTTCATGTATTTCATTTGGAAATTTTAGATCAGGTAGTGCAAAGCAAGGGCAGTAAGTGGAGCGTAAATTGGCGTGAAGTCCAGAGGTAAAGATCCGGCGGGGGTCAAGGGGCGGAGCACCACGAAGCTCAGGGGCATTCAACTACGGTCAGATGGGCATAATTTGATACCTTATTTGTGACACTGGCATGCAGGTCACTAATCGGAGTGGGGTCCAGGGGGCAGAGCCCCAAAAGCTTAGGGGTTTTAGGCATTAAATTACGATCAGATGAGTATCCAGGGGCGTCTTAGGGCCCTGGTGGGATCCAGGGGGCGGATCCCCCGGAAGCTCAGGGGTTTTAGGCATTTAATTACGGTCAGATGAGCAACCAGGGCCCGCCTTAGGGCCCTTGGTGGGGTCCAGGGGGTGGAGCCCCCGGAAGATCAGGGAAAATTCATTCCATTTTTTTTGGGGGGGGGGGGGTGGGAGGGGGGTGGGAATAACTGCACCCCACCCCATCAGTATGCCAGTGCGAGAGAGCGTAGCGAACGAGAAGGGTGAAGGTAACGGATGTGACTACCTCTTCACAGGTTTTTGAAGTATTGTATCAAAAAATTACATTCCTTAGCAAAACTATAGTATAAAAACAAGCAATATACTTTTTTCACACTTCACTTTTCTACAATATTTACTTGTACATTTTGAAGGATATTATGCGAGGGAGCGTAGCTCCCGAGCGAGAAGATTTTTTTTTGTCTAAACGCTGCACTCTTTGGCCCTCCAGAGCCTAAATGGGTGTTGCAGTCTTTAATCAGTATTTGCAATACATTTTTGGGAAGCAGTTTTTCAAATTTTCCGGAGGGATGACCCCCCTAAAAAAATTGAGGAGGGCGAGTCCCCCCCATTACCCCCGCATCACCGTCCCTGCCCTTACCTCTCCATTTCCCCCCTCTTTTTCTTTCCTATATTTTTACACAATGTTTAATTTTGTTTGGGGGAGGGGGAGGGGAGGGGTTGCGCACGTACTCCCCTGCCTACCGTAGTTAGGGTACTGACCGTTATAAAAAGTACCATTGTTTTTTATCTTACGGAAATGAAGCTTCCAAATTTGTAAGCAACCAAAAAGTTCGTAATAACAATGTGTACATGTCCCGGCCCCCCCCCCCCCCCCCACTCAGGGGTCGGAATGACCGCATGCGTGTTGCCAAAATGTCCGGTAAAGGGGTACTTTTCGTGCGACAAAGTCCGGCCCGAGAATTTAAAAAAAGGGGTGTATTTGACTTTTCACCCGGAGATTTCTTTAAGAAGGGTTTTTTTTTCTTTTTTTCTCTCATCTCTTTGGACTCCTGAGAAATTATTCCGAATTTAGGGGGGTACATTGAGCATTTTTGATTTAGGGGGGTCTCCAAGGCAGGAAAAGCCCGCGAAAAGCCCACGAAAGGGGGGTTCGAAAATGTTGGCAGTCCTCAGATAAGGGGTGCTTTCAAAAAGAGGGAACGAGCATTATGCGTACCCTAAATAACACTGAGTGGGGGGGGGGGGGGCCGGGGTACATGTACAAAGACTTTCGTTGATTTTTTGCGCTTTATGCATTTTATAAACTCGTATCAAATCTTGTATCTATGTATACTCGTCACCCCATACGGACAACATATTTATATGTAAAGAAATAATAACTCATTAAGACGTTATCATCATAACCCCCGTTATGTATTCATGCTTTGACAAAAATAGAAGACATTTTACATTTACGACTTTCAGTTTTTGGAAACCTTAGTTATACAGAATTATTTACATAATAATAGGCTATATTGTACTTTATTATTTATATGAATGTATACAGTACATTGGTTATTGAATTAGAACATAGTAACCCAAATTTTCTAGATTATCATAATATCTTTATGTTTTGTCTATCACTAAGTCCAATTTTCATGCAAATTTTTCTTTTACATAAATTATCATTAGCAGTCATTGTCTAGATAGGCGCAGGGGCGTCGCCAAAGGGGGGGGGTGTGGGGGTGCGACACCCCCCCACCTGTCAGGATATTGTCGGTAAAATTGCGCTGCCGTCGGGAAAAAGAGAAAAGGGGGAGGGAAAAAAAGAGAAAAGGGGGAGGGAAAAAAAGAGAGGGGAAAAAGAGGGGGAGAAAAGGAGAGGGAAAAAAGAGAGGGAAAGGGGAAAGAAAAGAAAAGAAGAAAAGGAAAAGAAAAGAAAGAAAGGAAAAGAAAGGAAAGAAAGGAAAAGAAAGGAAAGAAAGAGAAAAAAGAAAAGGAAAAAAGAAGAAAAAAGAGTGAAAGGGAAACAAAAGAAACGGGGGGTGAACGAGAGGAGAGAGAGGGGAGGTAAGAGTCTGAGAGAGGAGGAGTGGGAGTAAAAGAGAGAAGGGGGTTGTTGGGTGGAGTCGTCTCGTCGAGGGAGCAAGAAAGACACGGGTAAATATGTTGCTGTGTCGGGTCAGCTGTGTCGGTATTCATGCTCGATCCTCGTGTACTATATCATTGCAGAAGTTTGAAGTCTGTGAGATGTATATTGTCGGTCTTCCGACAAGTTTTTTTCCCTACGAACTGTGACTTCTTATCCGCTGTGACAACTTCGAGAGTGACTACAACTACAATACTTGTATTTTCTCGAAGTTTCACTTTCCTATGATATCAGCTAAAGAAATCAGAGGTTTAAAATTTTCGGGGAAACTAAATTCAAACCAAGTTTAAGAGTCAACAACGGTACGACGAATCGTCTTCCTTTCTTTATATTGTGATGAAGCGCCAAAAAAATTCCGCGCTTCGCGCGGAAGGGGAAACTTCATTTAGGCGAGTCAAGAACGGTACAACGAATCGTGTTCTTTCTCTAATAATTTGAGGAAACGTCAAAGCTTTCGCGCTTCGCGCGAGAGGGGGAAACTGAATTCAGATGAATAGGGCTTGATAAGATTCGAAAACGGTACGAGGAATCGTCTTCCATTCTCTATATTGTGATGAAACTCCAAAAATTCCGCGTTTCGCGCGGAAGGGGAACACTTCATCTAGACGAGTCCAGAACTGTACGACGAATCGTCTTCTTTCTCTAATAATTTAAGGAAACGTCAAAGCTTCCGCGCTTCGCGCGAAAGAGGGAAACTGAATTCGGACAAATAGGGCTTTATATTAAAAGTCGAAAACGGTACAACGAATCGTGTTCTTTCTCTAATAAAACGTAAAAGCTTTCGCGCTTTGCGCGAGAGGGGGAAACTGAATTCAGATGAATAGGGCTGAATGAGAGTCGAAAACGGTATGATGAATCGTCTACCTTTCTCTATATTGTGAAGAAACGCCAAAAATTCCGCGCTTCGCGCGAAAAGGGAAAACTTCACTTTGACGAGTCGAGAACGGTACAACGAATAGTCTTCTTTCTCTAATAATTTAAAGAAACGTCAAAGCTTCCGCGCTTCGCGCGAGAGGGGGAAACTGAATTCAGACAAAATTAATAGGGCTTATTTAGAGTCGAAAACGGTACAACGAATCGTGTTCTTTCTCTAATGATATGAGGAAACGTCAAAGCTTTCGCGCTTTGCGCGAGAGGGGAAACTGCATTCAGATGAATAGGGCTTATTAAGAGTCGAAAACGGTACGACGAATCGTCTTCTTTCTCTAATAATTTAATGAAACGTCAAAACTTCCGCGCTTCGCGCGGGAAGCTTCATTCAGATAAGGATTAAGAGTCGAGAACAGTACACCAAATCGTCTGCTTTTTCTCATAATTTAAGGAAACGTCTAAGATTCCGCGCTTCGCGCGGAAGTCCCATCACCCACACCCCTCTAATGAGCGCGCTTTTAAGTGATTCTCTTGCTCACTACCGCCCCTCCTTAAAATAACATCCTAGCTCAACTAGCGCCTGCATTAAAATATATAGCTATGATGCTGACTAAATTAAAGAAATAATTAGTATATTTATGTCGTCGAGGAAAATGACCATTTTGCGCATTAGCAAGTACTATAGATAGTCCATAGGAAAAACAATTTAGCCTTCGGCCCCAGGTTTATAGGGTTGAATTTGTAGATATTGGACATTTAATTTTGTCGGTAATTGGTGGCTAGTTTTGTCGGTAATCGTTGGCCTCTACACCCCCCCCCCCCCCCTCACTGAAAAAGGTCTAGCGACGCCCCTGGATAGGCGGCGCTGTACAAATGCCTATTATTATTATTATCATTGTTCAGTGGATAGCAATGAATGCCCCTATCTTGAAACAGCTTATCGAGAGGCTTTAGAATAAATGTATCCTCCAGCAAGTCTCCTTCGTTGTCTTCGTTGTCTGCACAGGCGGCCAAAAAGATGGAAAAAAGAGTTTCCTCTTCATTTAGAGTTTTTATGTAAGTAATCGGACTCAGAAAATAATGATCCATTTGTAATTAAAAACCTTCGATTATCTGAAGACTGAAGAGTGGACTTTACATAGTACTTTAAGATCAGGCCTTCTCAACTAGTTTATTAGAAGTGCCAACACGAAAAGAATTTGTAGTTGAAGTGCCACCCTGTATGTTTGACTGTGCTGCAAGGGAGCATAGCGACCGAGTCGAAAACGGATGGGGTCCAGGGGCAAAAACCCAACGGGGTGCAGGGGGCGGAGCCCCCTGAAGTTGGTGGATTTGAGGGCTTTATAAAGACCCAAATGGGGCATTTCTAACATAATTTCATTCCACAATTTATGCAATCATAATTTAATGTGAATAATTATTGATGTGAAAAAATTAGTACAATCCCTGGATTCAATTACACTGGAGGTAAATTTATATGTAGTGTTTTTTTGTGCTATAAACACGGGAAATGTCGAATAAATAAAAGTGAAAATCAAACAAACAAAAACAAGATGTTTTCAGAGATTGGCAATGTTAAAATTGGTAGCCCATCGTAAGCTAATTGTTGTTCAAAGCTTAGGTTTAGAGTCGTATAAAATGGTAATACACGATAAATTCCCCTTTCTTCCTGTTTGTTAAGCAGGCATTTTGGGCCCAAATTCGACTGCGATTTCTTGATTTAGCTGAGTATTTAATTCTTAAATATATATTTTCTTTCTTTCTTTCTGTTTTTGTTATTTGTTGGAACAGTCACGCGCCACTCCGACTGACCAAAGCGCCGCCAGGTGAGAAGGCCTGATCTAGATCTTTCTTCAGAACGTATTTTGTTGCAATATAATTTATGTAACTACCCCCTCTCTCGTCCATCTGAGCTTCATGAACAGAGAGTAAAGACACCCCTTTTTGTTTAAGATAATCCGTGATTAATTATCTTAAACTTTAGAGTTGGTGGACGTTGGTTGGTCTACTGACCAAACAGAAAAAGTACTAAAAGATTGCTTAATTGATTATTTAATAGAAAATTAGTCCATATTTTATTATTACGTTTGAACAATGGGCAAAGTCTGTTGTATTTTAGTATAACTGTATATGGCATGCGTTTGGTTTGCAGTTTGTCATTTTATTTTCGAATCTACATCTGAAGACAAATACATGGGATGAGCAATCTCCTGGCATATATTTTGTTTTTAGAAAGGGGGCGCCCCTTCGGTCCAACCCTGTCTCTTCAGTGGCTCTTGATTCGGCTCATTCACACTCACGCTCTCCAAAATACTGGTCGAGATACAATTATTATTTTTTTTAAAATAATAATTCATTTAAGTTTTTAGTGATCAAAATCAAAGAACAATCACAATGAACAAGATGTAAACATTGTGTTGTTAATATACTCTTTTATAATTTGATCATACATGCATCAAAATTTCCATATGAAAAAATTGAAAAGAATAAGAATTAGAATAGTAGTTATAATAATTATAACAAAATAGTATTAATAATAATAATGATAAATATTTTGCTCCAGACTGTGTATCCTCAAAAAGTATAGGGATGTAATAAGGGTTGCATTTGGGTTTTAGAATAGGTGTAGGGTAAGGGGTATGGGAATTAGGATTTTGACTAGTGTGGGAAGTTGGCTGCAGGAGCTTAATCTGTTGAACAACTCCCCCGAACATGCTGGTCGAACCCTGCACGATTATATCAAGACTGTATTCAACAACAAAGCAAAACAAAAACAAAAAACCCATTCGTCCCTGTTTTTTTTTACCATTCTTTATTCATAAGCTTCATTTTATACACAAGACCATTAATATGCAATCATATCTATATGTACACGCTCAGTATCTTTATAACATTTCATGTATTTCAAGTTGACAAAATTGGATAAAATATGAGAGATGATGCTATATTCTGTAGGAATAATGGAATGATAACATCAAATAGTTATACAATGACAAAAACACTACATTTTATTGTCATGAAAACTGCACTTTGTATGATAAATACACTGTATAAACTATGAATATTTAAACTGTCAGTATAAATATGTTTGTCATGGTTGATTAATTATCGTACAGTGTAATATGTACATGATCAAAGTCTACATTGTGCTCATTTATAACTTACAAGAATTGGCCTGTTGCCTGTACATACTGTAATGTATGTACTATGTGTCATAACCCTGATTGTATTATATTACACCAAATTTCTTGTACATCATGATATTTGAACAACTATGGAATGTTGCAATATAACCCATTTCAAAATGGCAATCAAGATACATATATTTTGTATGAACATGCACTCATATAAGCGCGAGAGGAAGAGATATATATAGAGAGAGAGATTGAGAGAGAAAGAGATGGATAGAGATAGAGAGAAAGGGTGGGAGGGGAGGGAGCACCAAATGAGTGTTTAAAAAAAACTTTTATTTTTCCCCAATGAAAATGTGAATCAGAAATGAATTTTTTTTTTTACAAGCAACATGCCAAAACACAGTAATATTTAAAGAAAAAAACCAACCTTCACAGCACTTAAACTTTTGTTTACTATATTTTGCAACACATAGCGCATGGCTTTAAGCATTTTCGATGAGTAAATTTTCATTAAAAGCAAATACAAAACAATCGATCATAATTCATTTAATAACTGAAACAAACAAAAAAGCAATACAAAATTAATACTAATATGATAATCAACCATTCAAAAATAAAGTACAAACATTTGCATTAACAAAAATGAGGATGGAAAGGCACTGTTTAGCTGAAAGCAATAATTGAGGACCTGATTCAAAATGTGCACCGTTTTTCATATGACTGAAGGGTATCTTTCGATAGATCCTATACATGTATATTGAAGAGCTAAATTTCAAAAGGAGCTAAATCCACTTCTGATGAAAATTGAGTTATTGATATCAGAACAATGTTCACTTAAGTACCCATCTTTCAACAAAATTATTTACCTACATTTTGGGAGCAATATGAAAAAAATGCACCTTCTAATATCAATTTCCCATGGACACCTGTACAAAATCTGGTAAACAATTTCTTTTTTCTCCGAAATTACAAAAATGGATTTAGCTCCTTTTGGAATCAAACTCTTCATATGTGCAACATGAGAGTGTGCTTGCACCAGACTTGGCTGTTGAGCAATGTTACCAGGGTAGTTGCCACTGATGGCAGAGGTTAATGGTAAGGTTAATGGTAAGTTTTATGCAAAAGGTCCAAGCTGATTCCACATAAAGCAGCATCTGTTGAATAAATGTTCTCATAAATCTGACATTACCGTGCTCTGCAACTTATCTCTCTGATAAACACCAAGTACATTGTGCAGCTTTTCAGCTTCATGTTAATTGTAAGAAAAACATCAAAATAGACATAGCACATTATTATTACATGTTACTCAATTATCTATATAGATATAAGTCCAATTAAAAACACAATTGAAAGTAATTATAATCTTAGAGTAAAGAAGGTTGTGACTTTTTTCTTCAATTAACTCTTTGCTTGCTTATTTTGACTAATAGAACAGACAGTAGACTCTCACCATTGACTTTTGTCATACACACACACACACAATGTACATTTTATATACGTGTAAACCATATACTCCAAATAATGTGGCAGTCTAGATTTTTGATCCATTGTGAGACAATATGGTTATACAAGCATGTACCTGCACATGATGGTGTATACACCAAGAACAATGATCTGGAACCATCTATACCAGGCTCAGCAGTCAATGCAAAAGGAATAACCTACTTCAAGGAGGCTGCTCTACCCTTCATCAGAATGATGCAGTCTCCTGTTAGGCTCTCACAAATTACAGGCATGTTTTTTTTTTCTTGCACTGGACTTGCAGGTTTTATCGTAAATTATCCACACACCATTCCTGCAATTCATGGTACTCCTTGCAGCTATTCGCCTCACCTACCATCCCAGTTTAGCTTTCCGATTGAGCTGCCAAAGGAAAAACTCCATCAAGTACACCATAATAAGCACATGTACATATTACATTGCAGATAGCAGTACTACAGGTACAGAGGTAAATACTTTAAAAATAGGTACCATCGAAACTAATATCGAAACAAGACTCGACAGAAATCATCAAAACTAATGCCAGGTTGTAAAACCCATGGACTTACTAACAAGTCCCTGGTAAAACCAATGCCCTCCCTTCATCCCCTTGAACATCAAACCCACACAATAAAAATAAAGCAAATTTATACTGGCTGCTTGCAGATATGATTTTTTTTTTTTAAATAACGCCATAAATATTAAATGTTCATGTCTCTCAAAATCTACTACATGATCACCTGTAAATCTCAGTAATGTTTGGTCAATGCTTTGGTTTAAAGAATGAAAATCAATGAAGTTTGGTCCAAATGTAAACAGAATTATCTCAGATGTACGAGCACAGTGGGATAGCTAGTACATGTAAGTAGTGCAGGAAAATGAAGAATTCTTTGCAGCCTTCAGGACAAATATCCTACAATTCATACAGTAACTGGGAATTGGTTGAGGGCAGTTTACATATCATCTGTTTGGAGTCGCAAGCTAGGGCATTAAATCTGTGTTACAGTATGCGATATGAGTTAACACTATTGTGAGTCCAGACAGACTATATCACTGAAAATGATAACAATAACTATACATGTGAATCAGTTTATGCAAACAAAGGAATTTGATATGAGATAAATGCTCATTAGCATAAATTGGTGAGTAAGATTGGTATGTACAGTACATGTACATTGTACCTTTCCGACAGAGACGGTGTTATCGTTATCATCATTGGAAATATGTGAACAGCCCTTCAGCATCAAGGACTTTTCCTCAAATATAAAGTCTTTGGGTTAAATAGATGAAGCGAAGCAGTACATAGTAGTGCACCCCCATGGGCATCGATCTCCATAAAAGCTTCATTTCATACTATACTTCTGCTTTCTTTCAAAACAGAGTCATCAAGTTCTTATTCTCAATTGTCAGTCAGTCACCATGGTTTCAGTATCAGGAGTTGCTGGGTGAGGCTCCTCCGGCCGGGACATGGCAAGAGTGCATCCTGGCCCGGGGCTCATAGTGGCGTAGCCCCAAAGGTGTTCTCTCCGCTGTAGGCAACATAGAGGAATCCGTCTGCGTCTCTGTGCTCCTGATAGATGTGACCCATTGTGGCACTGTGCATGGATGGATGGATGGATGGGAGAGAGACAGGGAGAGTAGTAAGAAATGAATGTAAACATAGTTATTAAAACTCTACAAAGTACTTAACTAGTAATACTATGAAAATATAAATATATAGGTATATGTAGTTGTACTTTGTCATATTATAAGAAAGAGTATATACAGACTATCAGCCCCCACTCCCCTCATTCATAGACAACGGCATGGACACTGAAGGATAACTGCCGCTCATCCGCCCCCCCCAAAAAAAAAAAAAATATATATATATATATATATATATATATATATATATATATATATACCGGTATATATAAATAAATTTTTAAAAATAATTTAAAAAAAAAAAATAATAAAAAAAAAAATAAAATAAAATAAAAAATAAAAAATAGAAATAAAAACTCTTCTCTTAGACAAGTTTTCCCCTGCGACAACTGCCATCTTATTATATTACCCTCAGACAAATAGGCCTACCGTATTCTACATGTATCTACATCCTGTAGGGGTTAAGTAGGGAGTATGGGGGTGGGGGGGGGGGTGGGGGGTGGGGGTGTCCAGATGGTTGTTGCCTTAGCATTGTACCTATTTTCGCTATATACCTACATACATCATATGTGTATGTATCTGATACCCTTTTCTAACTGCACTGATTTTCATCGGATGCATCCAGACGCATCCGATGCAACTGCCAGTTAGAAAGCAACAGAGGAGAAAAAGGTGATTAAATAGCCGATGAAAGAAGAGAAATAGGCGATTAAATTCTCATTCTATCGGTGTGACACCGATGAAACTGCCAGTTAGAAAACATTCGGGAGAAAAAGGCGATTAAAACAGCGATTAAAATGGTCAAAGGTCGCAGTATACGCGCGCTTTATCGTAACCAGGTGTGTTTGTTGACTTATGGTTGAACATGCTGCATGCTAGCTAGATGGAGCGCGGGCTTAATAATTACGCAATAATTCTTCACTTCCAGCAAGGGCTCGCCACAGCGAGTGAATTTCACCGGCAGTTAGAAAACGACATGGGGAAAACTGCGGTTTCACCTTTGTTTACATAAGGAAAATTCAATCGGTATTTTCATCGGAGTGACTCCGATAGAATCCAGTTAGAAAGCAGTATCAAAGTCCCAAAACAATGCCTATTTATGTGCCTTAGGAAATGACATGGAAGTGAATACAAAGAAATGAAACAAACTAATTCCAATAGTTTCACAAAAACTGGAATATTAACTCTACAATTATGTGATTTCCAGCATGTGACGAGCCAGGAAACAAGGATTGCCTATCCACAGACCACAAAGAAAAGTCAGTGATACTTTGTGCATGAAATATATCCTATCGACGTCGTATCAAATGACCAATCGGTGTAATGAAGATCTGTGTCATTTCCTTTATTCTGACTGTATCAGCCAGCAGAGTTGCTAAAATGTAATCACCTAATTCATGGATCATGAAACTGAGGCTATACCAGCAAGAACTCGATGATCTCATTTTTTCACTTCTCTTCAGGATTCAACCTTCTCTTTTAATTTTGCTTATAATGGGGGTCAAAATTAACAGGCGCCCACGGCCCACATGGCCCTTCAAAATCAAAGTCACGACCCCTTGAATTAAAAAATGTGCACATGGGGCACATGTACATGTATACAGACTCTAAAAATCCTAAAAACCAGACCCCCTTTGTTACAGTTATATTTATAAAGATCAAAATGCAAAAAAAAAAAATCTTCAACATGGCTGATTACCTTTGATGTTTCTGCACATGGGAAAACAAAATCTATTAAAATGAGTCAATTGAAGACAAACTGCTAAAGCTTGGTATGATTCCAAAGCATAGCTCTGGCAACATAAAGCCTATTTGTTTGCTTATCATTCTCAATCTAAAGTAATATTCAATATTACCATGACTACAGTCAGTCTTGTTCCTTTTTCTGACTCATATCAAAATGTGACTTTTATCCTGTCACTGATCCACAAGTACACTGCATGTCTCTTTAAAAACGTTTCTTCATTACTCCTTCTGAGAAGCATACAAACATGGATTTCATTTTTTGATTTTTGTTTTCTTTTCTTTTTCATAATATCTTTGGAATAGGTCAAATTACTTTTATTAGATTTGATGATGTGACAACTGAAGACTATAATACTGTACATGTACTGGTACATGCACACTATATCAATCTACATACTTGTCAGTTAGTATATTGAATTGACATATTTTAAAACTAAATTTACTTGAGGTATATACAGTTTTGGTTTAGCAATAAAATCTATACAATAAAAAAGCATTTGTGAGCACACACATTGTACATGAAGCAAGCCTATATAAACATAATGTATAGTGATGTATTACTCTGCATAGTTTTAATGCCATCATATACATGTAGGCTACATTGTGTGTGAATTATGAATTTACAATCTTTTGAGGAGTCAGGTCATTAGTTAATTTTCATTATATTTGATTTTTATTCATTTTTGATTTGTTGCAACTTTACCATAAAAAAGGCCAATTATCTACCTATATTTCTGCAAGTTTAATAGTATAGTCAGCTGTACAAATATGGTTTGCAAGTACATGTTCAACCAGACAAATCAGGAACTAACTCAAAAACTAAAAAAGTCCAAGAGTTCATGACATCTGTGTAACTGCACAGAACTGCATGAAACTAGGGAAATTCCCATGCTGACTCACTAATGTGTGACTCAAATTGCCCAATTCTTAAAGGTAAAGACCAGTAATGGTCATGCGATTGCATTGTGAAAGAAACGTTGTGGAATCGATCAGAAAAGGTTGATCATCTAGCATCTAGCATCTGCAAGGTTCTGGAATCATCAAAATGATAAGAAATTTGGCCCATTCTTCGTAAAGTTACAAGCACTATACACAGAAAGATGTATATGGGACTACCCTATATCTCTCACACGACCATGAGAGAAACAAATTTACCAAATATATGAATTAGTAGGCGGTTTCCCGGCAAATTTTTTATCATGTATTAGTCAAAACATATTCTTTCACATGATTGGTAATGAGAGCTTCCATTTCATTTTTTGAAATTGGGGCGTTTCCAATACTGGTCTTTACCTTTAAAGTGAATAGCTTGTTTTCAGACTACATGTGACCATGATTGTGTTTCATTATGATGAGTCATTGTTGGGATATATCCTTTTGCTACTGCCATTCTTTATCTCTTTTATTCATTTTCTATGTAAATGTAGTCTGTTTTTTTTTCTCTCTCTCTCCCCCCTCTCTTTACCTACATGTACATAGCTCTCTTTACTAATGTAAAGTATCATTTTCAAAGGCTCCAATGTACTTTTAAGTCAAATTCAAATTATCATGTTTAGACTTCAAATTTTTCAAGCACTGCAACCTACATCAGGTGGATATAATTTTTTTTTTATGTTGGTTTATTTTCATTTATGGAGAATTTTTTAAAATCAAGAGGCAACCCCTCCCTCTGGTCCTATCAATTTGTGTCTTCTACTGCTCTCCATACATGAACATGATATGAACATTGTTCATGCAGGACTTCATTAATCATGAAATTATGATTAACCATATCCTCAACAAGACTAGTACATACATGTCTGTGTTTTATCAATTGAAATGCCACTTCAGGCCTCTCTACATGTATACAAATTACAATATACACTGCATGCATTGAAAACAAATATTTTGCTTGTTTGTCTCACTGTTTCTATCAACTTAGTTTTGCTTTTAGTTTCAACTCACTGGTATCGAATCATGAGAGTTATCATCATAAATTGATTGATTTTTTTTTTTTTTTTAAATGGTGATGCCACTTAGTTCCTCCCATCATCATGGCACTCATGTACATGTACAAGTCTATTTTGAATAACTTTTTACATGACAAATATTTTACCTAAGTATATTTTTGGCATCAGCCATTTAGGTGTAGCAAGGATTTTAACCAACAAAATATTGAGAAGGGGAAAAAGGGTCTGAATTACACATGTACAGTATTATACAATAATTTTAATCTTAGAACCCCCAAATTTGTAGCAGAGTATATTTGAAATATAAGAAGTAGCCCAGTAGTGAGAAGTGAATTTGTATCTTAAAGACATTCATGACTTTTATATTTGAGTTTTCTGACCAACTAGTGCGGCAGTGAGATTACGAGGGCCCTATATACATGTACAGTACATGTATGCAGGTACATGTAGCTTCTTGTAAAAAAAAGGAGTGAGTGTGTACTGCTTCATCATGTACCTTTATAATCTATTTTTTTTTTTTTTTTTTTTTTTAATTGTCTCATAATCCTATAGAACTATACATGTACTACATGTATGTTCTACTGGTAATCAGTTCTCTTTCCTCTCTTTCTTTTTACTTCTATTAACCTTAATTGTATCATGAGAGCAATACCACACAGATATTACAAAGCACTAATCACATTTGTCTACTGTCTAGTAGGTAGGCCACTTTATATATTTATAAGCATTTAATGATCAAAATAAATGTAAGCCTAAAGCTTTATCTGCTATCACTAATCTGGTTGCATGTACAGTAACAGATTGACGAATGAGTCACTGGTCAACAGCTAATTGGTATACATGTACAGGTTTGATCTAATTACCAGAATGGGGGAAAAGAGGGGTGCATGGCAGCTATGAGATTCACTAGAATATACATGCATATGTGCATACCGATAAAGGAAACAGCGTTAACTCCTTTACTACTGACTTTTCATATATAATTCCCCAAAGATATTATAATTGAACTACCCAATGAGAGGACTCGGACAAAGGGTTAGTCCCTTTATTACAGAGAGGCAAAGTCTACTCCATTGTGCCCCAGAATATTTAAGGAGGTGTTGTGGCAATTGTGTTGTGGTATAGTGGTTAGTGGTTTCATTCACTTGACTCTCAATTCAAGGGTTGAAGGTTCGAATCCCATCCCGGGACTAATGTCCTATGGGAAGACCTCACATCACTTTTGCCACTCTCCACCCATGTGTTACATTGTAGGATGCAAAAGTCATTGTAGTTTGCACAGCATTGTGAGCATCTGTAAAATGGCGCCTGGCTGAAATGCTTGTACGTTGTGTGTGGGCAAGCCTGAATCCAATGACTGGGGTAATAATAAATCTGTAAAGCGCTTAGAGGCATCGCTAAAGTATTATGGACCATATAAACCCAGAATATTAATATTACGATCATTATCCAACCCCTGACAGACAAGATGGGATTCTATCCCTTGCTAATTACCTTGATTGTGGGAGTACTTTGCCGACAAATAAAAAGATGGCTTTCTCGGCAGGCAACTGTATCCTCTTCCTGATGATCCACATAAACTGAGCCACCGTGATGTCGGCAGGAATCAGGAATTTCCTCTTGTCGATGTCCGGGACCTGGGACTTGGGCGCTTTCTGGACGATGACAGGTATCCTCTCGGGGTACTTGACTCGGATCTTGGAGGACTCTGACGTCCTGTGGTCTGGATTAGGAAGAAAGGAACAACTTGAGAAGACTACACCACAAAAGCTGAACAGACGTCCATTGGTTGAATAACGCTTCATAATGGAGCTAATCAAAAGTCAATTAGATTTAGATTTACATAATGATAATGAATGTTTCTTGGCCTATTTAAACTCTAATCCTAAACTTTGCTGTAACCCCCCAGGTCGAAATTCCATTAGGATCCGATCCTATTGGACCATCAGAAACCATTAGAGCTATTGGTGCCTAATGGTTTCAATAGGGAAAGTGAAATGATGGACCCACAGAAACCATTAGAAAATATCTATTGGACCAACACAAACCCACAGAAAAATTGCTGATGGACCAACAGAAAGCTTCTATTGGACCAGCATCCACCCATGTCTTCTATGGGTTTCTGTTGGTCCATTAGATATTTTCTTCTATGATGGGTTTCTGTTGGTCCATTAGATAATTTTCTATGGGTTCCTGTTGGTCCATTAGAGATCTTTCTATGGGTTTCTAATGGTCCCATATTCTGAATTCCCTATTGAAACCAATAGTCCAATGGCTTCTATTGGTAAATCAATAATGATAAATCAAAATCTTCTTTAGCAACTGTCCACCAAAAAAAGTATATTCTATAATCTCAATTGCATTAACTTCATCACATGGATCACTTGAAGTGAGTTTAAGAATATCCTTTATTCAAACTGATGGCTTGTACTATTCTATATAATAAACATACATGAATTGTTTGTTGGTTAGTAGATCTAGACCTAATCATTATAATCAATATATCTATTGCTAAAACATGAATGAAATTGTAACATGATTAAACAAATAATCTATTGGTCATGAGTTACCGAAAGAAAATAAAATCACAAAATTGATGTACATTGTCATAAGTTGCTTAACAAATTATGATAAATGTCATTTTCTGTGAACACGTATAAAGTAATCATGAATATGCATGAGATAGATTTAGCTGTTGGTTTCTATTGGTTTCTATTGGACCTATTGGTTTCTATTGGTCCCATTGGGTTCTATTGGTCACATTGGTTTTCTATTGGTCCTATTGGTCCTATTGGTTCTATCGGTTCTATTGGTTTCTATTGGTCTTATTGGTTTATATTGGTCCTATTGGTTTCTATTGGTCCTATTGGTTTCTATTGGTCTTATTGGTTTCTATTGGTCCTATTGGTTTCTATTGGTCCTATTGGTTTCTATTTCTATTGGTTTCTATGGGTGCTATTGGTTTCTATTGGTTTCTGATGGTTTGAATGGTCTCTATTGGATTCAATTCTATGGGTCCAACAGAAACCAATAGACTCCAACAGAAACCATTAGAGACCAATAGAATTTTTCTAATGGTCTCTATTGGTCTCTATGGGATTTTGGACCTGGGCCTAGGGCCTTACCCTACATGTACGCTAATTCAATCGCATATGTACATAACCCTTTTGAGAGGGTGGTAAATTTAAGCCGGAAAAAGTACAATGAATATGTTACCATCATTATTGCATCAGTGCATGCAGTGCTTTGTTTACAAGGAATATCAATGATATATTTAACACGTAAAGTAGATCATGATGTTAGCAATTTAACTTTATTGAAGTGTATTAATTAGATCTAGGCCTACAGTATTTAAATATGTATTTTCATTAGTAGAGAAACGGTCCATTTCAGTCAAATTGAATATGTTTTCATCATTAATATCAAGCTCAAAACTAAACTAAAATTGTTATTCAATGACAACGACAATTCACCTTCCGAATGCTCCTCTTTGAATTCCCACTTCATTTTCAGTTTTTACACGGAAATCCCCCGTTCAAAAGCAAGCGATCGCCGATCAGACACACGAATGATCCCGGCTAAAAGTTCTTGCTTAATTTCACTATCAATATGACACAAATGACACAAATTTTCCGCTTGTATCAACCAAATAAATAAGATTGCCTCAGATCAGCTCAGCTCAGGTCAGGTCAGAATTCGATTCTCTGTTGTGTTTACAAATTCATTGCACAATACAGCTGTACTGATCTGAGAGATCCACTTCCGTGTCAGCGTCATCTTGTGATAGCGTCATT
>JAVYIG010017610.1:0-25233 GCA_035222895.1 Strongylocentrotus droebachiensis | reverse complement strand
GTTTCTTCGATAGTGAATATGGTGAGACCTGTTAAGAGTCTAACGTTAAAGACCAAGTATTGTTGAGAAATGCAGAACCCGAAGTATTTGAATGGACTGAGTCGGTCAACTTCGTACTGTCCGAACATTTATTACAGTTAGTCCGACGGCCTCGCACGACGGATGGGTTATAATGCAAACAGGCATTTGCAAATTCTGTATGATAAACTTTCCCCATGATCCCTCACTTTCTGGTCCCTTGTATATCTGAAATTAGCGCAGAGACCATGTTGCCCCTTAATCTTATCTTATAACATCATTGCCACTCCAGTGTGTATGGTTTAAATTTTTGATTTGTCAGTTACATGGTAATATTTGTACCATTAAAAATATGTTCTGCTTCACTGTGGTCTCCACTTTACCAATGCCAAACATTAACAGTATAAAAACTTCAATATTTTTACCACAGCTTTTAAAGCCACAGCAGCCCTGTATGGCACCACCTTGAGTCCGGAGCTACATGTACTCAAAATGTCCTGTCTTCTAATCCAGAATGCAATATTCTGATCTTGTACTATTATATGCCCATTAAAAATATTACAAATGTATCTATTCTTTTGTATCTTTATAATTTATAACATTCATACAACTGATATGTCTCCAAGTAACAAAATGTTATCATTAATCCAATTATAGGCTAATTTATACTGAAATGTACAATGTATTGTCAATCATTGTATCAAAACGTATATTTATCAAGACTAGCTTTACAGTGTATGCCCTAATCCCTTCGTGACCAGGACCATCAGCATAGTGTTACAGGACGGTGCACATTAATACATCCATACACAATATTTCAAGATTCTTTATTTTATGGAATGTTTATGGAATCAAAATTACCGCTTCATACTCATTTACATGGGCGTACACTTCCAAGATAATTTTTTCATCAAATATAAAGTGATAAACATAATTATGACCTAATGTTGTTTACAAATTAGCTTGCACTGAAAAACGGACAAAGACAATTTGGACCATTGTGACTTCATTGTGATCTCAAAAGACATTGAAGTGTCATTAAGACAGGAATGATTCTCGATTTCACAAATTCCAAATGAATTCCCAGTCCCTCACCAGATCTGATATGCAGTGCGTCCCCAAAGAACAAAAACCCTAAATCAAAGGGTTAATTTATGCAGACTAAGTGCTCTATAAACTAATTCCAAGTCATATGCTTTCAAATGATACCTTAATGACACTGATCCATACACACTTCACCGAGCTCTATTGTTTTGAGCATGGCATGTCAAAAACCATTCTCGACTGCACAGTCTGAATGAATGCCCTTACGAGATAAGAGAAATACCAGACCCTTAACCGATTACTCCTTGATATATGGCGATACATACTATTACCAAGTTTGAAGTTCTAACCTCAAACGGATCTTGAGATATCACTAAAAACCTCTAACTTCATGTAAATATACCACTGTGACCTTTGACCTACTTACTCCAATATCTTATTGCTTGATCTTCCTATGGTGATACATACTACTACAGTCCACTACCGTTATAACGAGCATGGATACAACAAGATTCTCCCAGTCATGTGCACATGTGTCTATGTGTTCAGTACATGTATAATGAGGTAATTGGCATGGTCTTGAGCACGTCGTTAAAATGAGAGTGGACTGTACCAAGTTTGAAGTTCCTACCTCAAATGATGCTTAACATATCGCCAAGCAGTGGGACCAACTGACGTACAGTTCTTGAGCCGATTAAATTGTATCATGTGTTAGGAGTGTTTTTATCACGAAGCATAGATGTTCAGCTTCATGCAGATGTAATAACAACACTTTTGGCAAGTGAAAAAGTCACATTTGTATTCTTTCTAGATCCACAATTTCACCTATCTTACCGAATATTCCATTAAACTCAATCAAATACAATAAAAGATTGATTCTTCACCTTATAACCAAAAACATCAAATTTGATGTTTTAGAGCAGCAAGGGCCAAAATAAAAGTGGTCTTCTGACAGGTTCTGACTCGTTAAATATGCAGAACCTGTTCGGTCATGCATACAAGTTGGATGAAAGAAGCCACTTTCTGCGGACCTGTAGACTGACTGGTACCCGCATAGTGTATTATGTCTGTAAAAATTTGAGAACTTGGATGAACATCTTCTAAGGAAATATATGAGCTCCTCATCTCACACAGATCGAGTGACCTCTTCAATCAGTTGTTTCCCAAGTTAGATACACTTCTGCAGATAGAAAAAGCACATACATGTATGAAAGGTATGAAACGGTCAATGTTGTACCACATGGTATGTAAAGTATTCTAGGGTTTCAGCAAGCACTTATCACAACAGTAACAGGTTAAGATCATGTTTTTCAATGAAAGCTCAATTAAATTTTGATTATTACATCATTAAGCTAACAAAACAGTGATATAATTGACTTGCCCACTGTAGTTCTTGTTCAGGGAGATCACAAAAAAATACAACACAAAAACAACAAGGACAGTCAGAACAATTATGTCTACAGGACTATACTATTATATTACTAGGCAAGGAAAGTCACTAACATCTGGGGACTGAATGAACATAAAGTTTATGACTTTATGGGATGAACCATGATCTTTGACCTACATACTCCAAAATCATTCTTGGCTATAGTATGATACCATGTACATGTACCTTCATATCAAAATTTCATCAAAATCTGTCAAACATTACAAAAGTTATCGAATGGAAACTAGTGTTCACAAGACTTTTACGAATGGCTGGACAGACAGAAGGACATACGGCAGTGTGACATTCTTGAAATTTTCTTATTGAGGAAGAAATGTGTATTCCTAGAGACATATATACCTGCATTGAACACAAAGCTGAATGCCTCTGGGTATAAGACGTAATTCAGGTAAGAACTTGCCCTGAGAAAGAAAAAAAACACACAACAAAAGCAACATTGTTATGGTCTATATATTCACGATTAACAGCGCCACTACTGAGAATACTACGAGTATCTAGACAAAAAAAATAGCCTATTTGAAGCTTAATAATAGTGATTTGCAGCAAAAATCTGATTTCATGCATAAATTAGTATAATTAGCATAATCAAGAAAATTACATTGTTTTGTAAAAAATTAATGATAAGACTTTGGAGATTACGTCATGGGCAACGTGCGTGCTGATTTTCATCGCGATTGCGCGGTCAACGGCCGAGATCTCAGAGGGGGGCCTGACAAGCCCCCCCCCCCCCCCGGGCTATACAGTTTCAAAATAGCCCGGGCTATATAGGGTTAAAAGACCATTGTCTATATGTATCAATGGATTGACAAAGATGTTCCATTTATGTGACCCCATATAAACATCTGACCCAATATCTTCTCTCACAGAATATAATGGACAGAATGTACTTTGTAGGTACAAATTCACCTGTGTACCCATGATACATGTAAGTGAAAGTTATCCCTTATTTGCTCAAGGGAGACACATAGCCCTAATCAACCTATACAATAGATTACCCTATCTGCCAACCCTCGAAGTCAAGAAATATGGTCAAATGATTAAAAACAAGAGAATGAGTAAATTACTCAGTGCGAAATATATGGAAAAGAAGCATTTTTTTTTTATATTGGAATAAATTGAATCAATTTGCATAAATAATGTTTGTGTAGAACTTCTGTGTGTTTCATGTAGTTTTACCAAATGGAACAAAAAAAAACTCCAAACCATCAACAAATGAAAGAGGAGTAGCCTTTTTTTGTGATTTTGCATGGACGGACACAAGAACGCACACATGTATGGAGCCTGTTTTATAGCCCCCTCGCAAAGTTTGTTTGGCTGGGACAAAAAATGTCAAAATGTCAAAATAGGAACATCCATGAATCTTAAATACAATTATATAGAAACATTTTTTTTTTTACAAAAATAGGGACACATGCTTGTCAAAGGTGAAAAATGCTCATTCTTTCTCCAAAAATAGAGACAGTTCTTCACAGGTGCGTGTCAACAATTATGCAATATGAAAAACTGTTATTAGTACCTCATTTGAAAACTCTCCTAGTCCATCATAGCTGAGTTCCTTCAATACGACCAATTTCCTCTCCATGAACAGGTCATGTCTTGATGATCTAAGTTACATTACAAACAAAGAAATATTTTGTTAAACAGTTATAGTTTAAATAAAAGGTTTCTAGAATAACAAATATGATCTTTTAATTTACTTGTACTCAGGTGAGTCATAAGTCATAGACTAGTTACAATTTACTCTCAAGAAAGGAGGGGGTTGGGGAAGGGGTCTCTAAGGCCAGACGCTTCAAAGAAACAAACCCATTCCTATCGAAGCATGACTCGGTCTAAATAGCCCCCATTAAAAGATGCTCAAAACAGGCTCCTACTTACATAAGTAAAACTTATCTCCGATCCTACCATTACGTAAGATTGATTGATTGAAATGGTATTTATTATTCAAAACCACATTGCAGCTCAAAGGCTGAATGACATGGCATATAATTAATATTACCTCACTTTTCCGGCAACAATAGCTTCCACGTGGTTAAGTACATCAGCAAATGGTACAGCAGCCATCTAAGAGAAACAAATATGTTCAAAGTGTATGTCTGCAGTCGCAATCTATGGCCCAGATGAAAGAAACATTAAGTGCTCAAGGGCCCCTACCCAGGCTTTATTTGGACTTTGATCACTGAGTCACAACAGGAATCTTGTCTTGGTTCTTTGGCTAATAAATTTGCATATCACTGCTAAAGGATCATAGAGCGTCCTCCCCAAATCATAAAACAGATTATTATTATTATTATTATTATTTATTCAACCATAAAAAAATTAAAAAACCATGTACGGGGTATATAGGTATATACAGACTGAAATAGGAAAAATACAGTAAGATAAAGAAGGGATGACATGAATAACCCTACAAATTTCATACCTTTATCTCAAATACTTTTTGAGTTATTGGCATTAGCGTAGCATAGGTTCGCACATATATATCTAAATATTTGTATTTGTGTTGCTACAGTACACAAGTCAATGAGAAGATCATCATTTAAAAGCTGCGGGAGGGGGGGGGGGGGGTCAGAATAGGATTAGAGTCACAAAAGCTCGCACCAAAAAAAAAAAACCTTGAACATATCACGGCGAATGCTCCCCGCCCTTAAGGGTTACCAAAAAAAAAAAAGCTGCAAGGCACTAAATGCTATCACTAGTGTTTGTAATATTATGTAACAATTAAGCCCTCAAAATGCATTTCAGAAGCATCATCACAGGACTTCTACATACTGTTGTGTAGTATTAAGTATAACTACATATAATATTACGTGTTGTTCCCTTTTTGACTTTTACCTATCCCCCTCACTTCCTGACCACCTGTCCTAACAAGTCCCTGTTTATTATCCCTTTATCCAGGAACACATTATGTTCCCATTAAGATACAGACCCCCTATTATTTGACCATAAACATAACCCCCAGAGATAGCACATGTATGACTTCTTTGTCCCATGAACGATGACTCATAGACCACCCCTTGACCACTCCATCTCCCTTGACCACTCCTCCAATCCCATAGCAACCATGATGGACAAGTGCTATAGACCAATTAGAACCCTTTACACTTTTACCCCAGTAAGAATAAGATGCCCCCAAATTTTACCTGATAGTGGAGTTTCTCCATTATAGAGAAACTTCTCATCTAGCTACCAACTCATCACCACATAATTCTGGTAGACTATCGAATTGAGGAGCTTTGCTCCTTACTCGATATATTCATATTGTTCTTCAACTTTACCTATGCCATCTGGACTCTGCCTGATAAATATAATTGAATTGTAAATACATCAACTTGTACCTCTTCGCTTCATTTACGGACTCCTCATATAATTATACGATCCCTACACAACAATACATGTAAAACTTAGAGGTATAATTTTCAGCAATATATAAACCTACCTTCAAGTCTGCAGCAGTGTTGACAGCTTCTTGGGAGGATGCCTTCTCAACCTTATACATATCACCTGTAATGAAAAATTATCATTAAAATTCATTAGTAACCTTGCAGGAAATTAAATTGAATCCATATCGAATGAGTGTTGTGGAAAACATATCTACAATTAATAATTGAAAGAATTAATTGGAAAATGTATCTACAATTTTTTAATTAAAATAATTCATTGTAGAAAAGTTGAAATAATATGTCTGTATGCTAATGATAACTCCATACAGCATCTGGACTATGTGAATTTGACCCTCAATCTAATCATTAATGTAATAGTTCATTTATCTTAACGTGGTTGAGACAGAATTATTGTTTCTCTTCTATTTTGGAACAAGTACCAGGTATTCTAGCATCAACCAGATTTCAAGGTTTTTAATCACTGGCCTATACAGGGTCCTAGGTTACTTACATACTTGTACATGTATAAAAATAACTTTGTTCTATTTCCCCCTCCTCTCTGACATGAATGAATAATAAAAATTCATACCAGAAATTAATACCTTGTAATCCCTCTCAGTTACATTTGTCTCGTCAATAATCGTGGAAATTTATTAAAGATAAGTAGATTACAAAAGACAGAAACATACCTTTCTTATATCCCACACCAGCTATAGAAGGTGATGCAAGATCAATATCAGTCACAGACACCTTCTCATCATCATACAGGATCCACGTTTCCTTACAAACAAGTGCAGTGTAATGTCCACTGGACATGGTGCTTCCTTCATGCATCTAATGACAAGAATGAAAGAGGATTGGGTCACCTCCCATTTCCTAACTGCATAAAATATCCACTTTCATTTTCTTTTTCTTTTTTTTTGATGGAATAACTATTCTCATCAAGGGATTGTACAGCAACTTATTCAAAGGGGTGATTTCCCATAGATATTTCTTTATGAGACTTTCAGATTGGTATTTTAAAACTATAACTCATGTTTATACCATTTTCAAGAAACAAAATGAGTTTTATTTTTATTCTAAATATGTTAATAAATATCTTTAAGCTTGCTTTACGTCTTGCACTCGTCTGAGTCACACACATAGATTACCATAAGTAATGTTTGGAACAGAATTTCAAAATCATACATGTGTAGAAATTCTTTGTACCTCTAGTAACCCACTACAAAACAACAACGGCATAAGTTCATATTGGGCCTATTGACCTAAAAATTGTCAAATACTACCATATACGTTTTAACTCTTACCATTAAGCTTCCAAGGTGATATTCCTGCATAAATCCGTCTTCAAGTGGAAGGGAGAGGCAATGGCTGACATTCATCCTTTCTGTATTTTTGGTAAGTCGAGATTCGGACAAAGCTTGCCGGACCTCTGATTCTTTCCAGCGCTGTAGCGTGACCCACAGAAAGTCTGGCGGTGACTCTGCCACTGGCCTCTTTTCCATCTTGGTCAGGGTCTGTCCACTTTAAATCAAATTAGTGGGAAAATGTCAATTATAAAGCACTCAACAATTTTTTTTTTGAAATAGAAAAAACAAAAACAGTTTTACTCATTTGATATACACTAGCTGTGCAATATTAGGAACAGTAAAATAACAATGGCATGGTATCTCAATAAAAAGAATGTGCTCAATGATTTTTAAAAAAATAGCATAAAAAATAATGATTTCTAAATCAGAAATATCAACAAGTGCAGGTATCTGAAAAAGGGTAACATGATTTCATGTTTTGTTGCTTCTGCATTCTACTGGGATGGAGCCGTAATCAAGCTCTCCCCCAAGCCTTGATGCGTCACAATTAGGGCACTTAAGTTCATTGTGCCCCTGCAAATGACAACAGCTAAAACAGAAGGTAAACCAAATGGAAAAAAAAACTAAATCAGAAACAAATATCTATAAGCAGTTTTCTGTTTGATAAAGGAGAACTTGTGTCAAATAAAGATATTATGAAATAATCAGACCAATTTGTTATATTCACTGCCCAATCAATACTCATAGATATACTGAAATGTTTGCTGAATAGCATTTGGCAAGTCTGGTCTGCCATTTCAGGATATTTGTTTATTTAAAGAGCTGATGTTTTTTACTAGCATCATGGCTCTTTACAGGCACATCTCAGTCTGGGCCCTATGAGGTTCATGTACCAAGCACAGACTGTTAGTTTAGTCTTGCCCCCTTGAAATCAATTTAATTGACCTGGAGCTTTGGGCATATTTCCGGACCCCCGTACAATTGAAAATTTTGAGGTATCCTTTTTTCAGCCTAGCCTACCTTCCCTAAAGAAGTCCTAAAAAATTTATTTGAAAACCCACAACACATTTTAAAGAGGTAATTTAAAAATGGCAATTAGGACTTTGACACTCATGCACATTTTATTTTTATAGTAGGTTTACGTAATAAAAAAAAGGAAAATATAATAGGGAATTCATGTAGAATCAAAACTTATACCTTTGAAGGAAAGTGCATTTACTTGAACCACAATGGAGACATTGCGAGGACAGGATGTCAAGCATAAACCGTCCAGCATCGTGTTGCTCTGCATCGTTGTAGGAAGGCAGAAGATCCTTCAAACTCTGTACAGCCTTCTTCACTGCAGCAGTGTTATCTGCATTATAAAGTTGTAAGACTCCATCAAGGGCAGGGATCTTGTGTACAGTCTGTTCCCTGTACAAGTGGACAACTGGAGATGCTACAAGAATTTGTGCAGTGGCATTCATATAGCACGTATTCCCGGTATTTCTTATACCCTATGAGAGAAAAAAATAGGAATGAAGAGGTGACAACAAAATTATTTTAAAAGTATCTGTCAATTCTTTTGTAGGCCTATAACATTGTTTTACAAATTTCTTATGTATGCTATTGTTTTTAATTCTGATGTATTTTATTGATTTGAGACTTCTGATATTTAAGGTCATTATTTAGATCAATTTTTTAGCTTGCATAAATGATAAATCAAGTCTAAAGATTGAAATATAACTGATTTATAAACCAAACTAGAAACTTCACTTTGCCACGCGTTTTGTACACAATTTTCGGCTTGATCTTTACTCACAAAATATCAGGTACCTGTAACCGCTAGCGGAATGTCCGATTTTCAATAATTTGGTGTCAAAAGATTTGTAAGTCATAAAAAAGTCATAAAGCGAATTGCTGAAAACGCGTTGGGTTTGATTGCGGGACAAACATTTTCTAGCCGCTAGCGAAAGAAACAAGACAAATGCGACTCCGTCTCTTATGTGCCTCCGCATATGACCTCTTTGACCTTCTACCTCATTACTCCATCAAGTTTGAAGATTATACTCCAAGTGGTTATCGAGATATCGTGATAAAAGGCCAATACCTGGAATTTCATAGGTTAACCTCTGTGACCCTTAAGCTGTGACCCAAGTTCTCCAAAATCTAATCAGATCGTCTTTTGACAGTGATATAAGCTATCACCAAGTTTGATGTTCATATCTCAAGTGGTCCTTGAGATAACGCGATAACGAGGCCACTAGCTGGAAATTCAAATATTGACCTCTGTGACCCTTGACCTTTGACCTACCTACTCCAAAATCTAATCAGATCGTCTTCCTATGGTGATATATACTATCATCAAGTTTGAAGTCCATATTTCAAATGGTTCTTGAGATATTGCGATAACGAGGCCAATACCTTCAAATTCATAAGTTGACCTCTGGGACCATTGACCTTTGACCTACGGACACCAAAATCTAATCAGATTGTCTTCCTATGGTGATACATACTATCATACAGTTTGATTTTCATAAAGTTTCATAAGTTGACCTCTGGGACCCTTGACCTTTGACCTACGGACACCAAAATCTAATCAGATTGTCTGAACTACGCTTCCGATTTATTCTAAACTCATCAAAAACATCATCAGATTGTCTTCCTATGGTGATACATACAGTTTGATTTTCATATCTCTAGTTGTTCTTGAGATATCGCGATAACGGGAAAGCGGGATGGACGGACAACCCGCAAACATGATGCCTCCGGCCGGCACCACCTTTAGTGGCGGAGGCATATAAAGTCATGAAGCGAGACAAACATTTTGTAAGGCCCCCCCCCCCCCCCCCCCCCCCCCCGTTGAAGTTTAAGGGTCTATGCACTGAACTTCAAATAAAGAAGAATTTAATTGAAGATACTGTATAAATGGTTATGTTCGCGGTGCTTTTATTTTCGCGAATTTCGCGAATCGCCTTTGAACCGCGAAAATAACAACACGCGAATAAAAAAGGGCGAAAGTTGAAGTAACGATTAGACCCTCGCAACTGGGAAATTAACATCACGCAAAAATGTCCGACAAGTACCCATTCGCGAAAATATCTGTACCGAAAAATTTCAGCTCGTACAGTACTGATCATGAAGATGTTTACTTTTTGTGGGTGGCTAGAATTATTAGACGGTATGAATTGTAAAGATTTTTTTCTTTCAAAGTAACAAAAAGTAAGTAAGATAATATATAGGCTCACAACTTTACATCTGATTACCTCTAAATGTACAGTAATACACATTTATTATTTTTTCAACTGAAGAAACAAAAAGAAACATACCAAGCCAGTTGGTGCATGTGAACATTCTGACTTTGCAGCAGGTTGTTTGTCTTTTTGTTTGGCTTGTTTGGCTTGTTGTTTGGCTTGTTGTTTGGCTTGTTGCTTGGCACACTACAAATGACCAAAACATAAAAAAGATACAATCAGATGATGCAACTTGCAATGCAAAATTTAGGTTTAAAAATTCTTGGACATAATTATTGCAAATTAAGGTCAGAATGGAAGAAAACAAATCTTTATGGAGTCCAAGCAAGAGTAAATAATGAACATGAGAACTTCCACAAAATAAGTACCATTTATAATACTGCCAGACATGGCATCTGTTGTTGCTCACATTAGATAAAAGTCGTCAGTAAGTGATTTAATAGGTGGGTATGAAAGACGTTGACTACAGTAAATGACAAGTTAATAAAATGTAACATGTGATTTGAATTAGAAAAATAATTAGTCAATAATATAGATATATTGACTGCCTTGAGAGGCATACAATCAGACAATGATAGATCTAGTTGTTTCTATGCTCGAGGGGACCTCACAAGTGCTATGACCCCAAAACGTAGCCGCAGGGTCATGGCAGGTTGTGAGGTCCCCCAGAGCCCATAGAAACGACCATGTCTTGAATATTAAAAGCAGTCAATATATCGTTTATATACTGAAAAAACAAGAAGATCTAACTTAACAAGATCGTAGTTTAGATCGTACAACTCAACGGGACATCCGACACTCTACATTGACAGTCGAGTACGTTGGACATGACAGCACAAAAGCAATTGGACGTGATGCAAAGAAGCCGGTAGCCCGCCGTGCCTGAGTAACTGTTAGTTTTGATTTCCCTTTCTTTTTATGATGTCAATATGGGACTTAAAGGTACCCATTAAGTGATCCTGGCATTGGTTGGTTTATCCATTTTTGCCTCTTTGGAAATAAAGTTCCCTAAAACCGAAGCGAGACTAGAATACAAATCGTAGTCGACACTAGTCAATCGCCTAAATGTAGCGACTAGGGAAAATTCCTTTACGTCTATGGTATCTTCGCTACACATCGCGCAGAGGAAATTAATAACACAGGTAAACCAAAGGGGATCGCAGCAAAATGCGTTACAGGCGGGTACAAAATAGATATAAACCGGGGCGACTGGGAAAAATTGAACGATGAATTTCTTAACAGGCATGGTTAAGGACATGACTACACTTTTAACCAATCAGAAGACACTTGTATTAGTAAAGATTCTTAAAATGAGGTATGTAAAACAATAAAGCTTAAATGGAGCCAGTCGTCGGCCGCCTGGGTCTGGTCTTCAGCCACCTTATCAATCTTCTCTCTAATTTCTTATAATAAACTTAATATGGTCTAATTCTCAATCAATATCATAAGGTACATGTAGCTACGTCAATAGTTTTTACAACTTTATGCTTGGAATGTTAAAGCTTCACGAGAGGATTTCTTAAGAAAGAATTTTTACTGTAACTCTCATTGTGTTAGATCGGATGCTCGATCTGCATATGAACGAAAACAAGGAAACGCAAAGCGTAGCATCCCCCTCGCAGGGTACAAATGGCCTATGTATAGTCAGAACAAGTTTATACCTCCATTAGACTTATTACTAGGCAAGGAAATTACTAACATCTGGGGACTGAATGAACAGAATGTTTACTACTTTATGGAATGAAATTACTAACATCTGGGGACTGAATGAACAGAATGTTTACTACTTTATTGAATGACCTATGACCTTCGACCTTTAACTTGAATACTCCGAAATTAATCTTAGGCTGTATTTTGATACCGTGTACCTTCATCCCAAATTTCATTAAAATCCGTCAAACATTACAAAAGTTATCGAACGGAAACCACATTTTCGCATATTTTTCATGAGCTATGAACTTTGACCTTTGACCTACATAGGCCGAAATCGAAATTGAGGTGTGTTTTGATACCAGGTAGATCTACCTCCATATAAAATTTTATTGAAGTTCCGTCAAACATTACTAAAGTTATCAAATGGAAACCACATTTGTTACGGAAGTATCCCTCCAGAGGGATAATAAAGTCAGAAAAAATCTTGGACCCAGGAGGGATTCGAACCTGTAACATCTACCGAGCTATCCGGGAAGCGTACTACACCACGTTGCCATCTCTGGTTCTGCGGAGAAGACACGATGAATTAGGAACAAATACCCCAGGGCTCTTACTCTTAGTTCTGACTCATTAATATTCAGTCCCCAGTAGGACAATTAAAGATTAGGAATGTTAAAGCTGGGTTATAGTTTTGGTAGCAAAAAGAGAATTGGCATGAAACTGATCAAATATAGTCTGACATTGTCCGGAATGCCTAAATCTAGATCTAGGCCTATTTGAGACTTCTACTTCTAGTTTTAAACAATGAACGTTAGACTTAACTTAAGAGTTAAGGATTTCAAAGAAAATGATTTTCAAGTGCAAAATAGACACCCATTAATAAGCCATGGCATCAGCATATTATCATAGAGGTCCAAGTTTAACGTTAGATCTACTAGATTCCTCTAGGCTCTAGTCTAGATCTAACGTTAGATCTATGAGTATGACTAGATCTAGACTCTATACCCACTTGACTGAGTTCGGTTACGAGGTCGATCTATCGATAGGTTGACCTCGTAGTCATACTCATACTCAGTCATAGTCGTACTCGTACTCAGTTGTACGTATGTGATATCAAGATATAGATCTAGGGTATTATTACCTAGGAATTTTTCAGAAACACAATGCATAACTTACCTGTAGACTAATTCTGTGAGCCCATCATGTGTCACACTCAACTTGAACTTTGCTGCTTTCTTTCGGAGCCCCCTCTTCTTGTTGTCACTCATCCCTTCCGGATAACTCCTATTCGCAAGAAACCTTTCGATGTTCCTGCAATCATCAACAAATTGCTCATCTGCCATTTTGTATGACTATCGCTCATACGTACGACTACGATGACAATGAATGCTGAAGGTCGATGCTGTCGAAATTCACGTTGACGTTATCGAGTTCGCGCCCAGATCAGCATGCTGTGTCGCAATATATCGTGCCGAGTATAGTACCGCGCGGGTAATTCCGTACGAGGTTATAAACCTTATTATTAAGTAATATTTCAAAAAAAATAATATTGGTTTTCATTCCAACAATAAATACAAAAGTATCAAGATAAAGCTAAAATTTATTTTTACCATGTTTATTCGACACAAGTAATAAAAATATACGCGATTATATAAGCAGAAACGTTCGGCCAATGTAGGATAAGAACGGCGGCTTTCGAACGTATCTGCGAACGAGTCGATCCAGTAGATTCGTTCCGAGGAACAAATCGGCGCGCCGATTTGTTCCGCGGAACCCGGAACAAATCGCCTACCACACCGGCTTGTGACATTTACATAGCCTCGCCTCACGCCTAAAACGAAACTAAATTTGGTCATCAATATTGCAAAGTGAGACGTCAGACATTTGCTCTTCATATTGTCATTTAACTGCCATTTTTTCCGCAAATATGTTGAAGCGAAAGATGGATCGAACTGCTTTTCAGACAGGAGTGGGCGATTTTAAAAGAGTCAATGTTTGATATCTCAAGTGTATCGTCGAGACATAGCAGGTACGCTATTTTTAGGAATACTGTAATACTTAGTTCACGAAAGTTGTCATGTTTCACGTAATAATGCTTAACTTATTCAACAATTATAATCAAATGTTAAAAAGCATTTGTCTAAAGGTAGTGATAAATTAAAACTTTAAATTTCAATAAATTAAATTTGAATAAAAGTATGGCTTCATGATCCTTTTTGGCTTACACCCCGTAAGTGAACAACAAGAACGTTATTGTTTATATTACATTTCATTTCCCCTTCATTGAATTAATCAACATTCGTGTTGTGTTTGTTTTTTTGGGGCCGAGGGGAACAGATGGACGGATATCTTCGATAGAGAGAAGAAACAAAAATCTTAATGAGTATAAAAAGGTAATTTAGCGCTTAAGTGGAGCTATATCTTCTCACTTTTTGCATCACGTTGAACTCAATTATATAGTTGTAACAAATGAGATTGATAGAATAAGATAATACTCGTTTATTCATCACGGGAATCGTTCAAATAATCTGCCCACATTAAAAGCCGGGACATCAACACAATGTAGGGAGTTTATGTAAATATTTAGAGAAGTAAGCATGTTTCCTAGTTCGACTTGCATTAAGCACATCACACTAACACATTTAAAACGTTTCCGCCAATGTAGGTGTTATAAAAGTCAACTTATGCTTGCCATACTTCACCTTTTTGACCAGTGAGATATATGAGAATTAAACCAAGTTTTAAATGTTCGTGACCTTTAAAAACTGTCTTTTTCTCTCTCTCAATGCGGAATTGCTAATTGGACAGATACATATAAAAGATGATGGATCAAACAGTAGACGAATGATAAGAGGCACTTTAATGGCGCCTCTTCATCCCTGATATCGCTTCTCTCCCCCGACCGCAAACAGGACCCCATTTCACAAACGTGTCATGCAGTGACAAATTACAGTTTTTGTTAAATGCTAGTGAAATCCTTGCTTCTGATTGGTTGTCAGCAGATTTGAGACTGATTTGTGTCATTTGTGATTGGAAAAAGGGCTTTGTGAAACGGGTCCCAGGTTATCGGAGAAGGTTGGCGGATGAAACGCAAAATGGGGTAGGAGCAGGGTAGGGGGAATCCCATCACTATCCCTATCATTAACAAACAGACGATATTGGAGAAGGTTGACGCATGAAACGTGAAAGGGAGAGGGGTTATTGGGTTACTACCCCCCCCCCCTCCCTATCGCTATCAGGCGCATATATTAAGTAAGGTAAAAACATGATGATGATGGGAGGAGACTGTGGGGGGGGGGGCGGCTATGTCGGAAAGTGTCACGTCACTCCCTCGGCCGCTTATGGTTAATGGATCAGCTGGAAAGCTGGGCGGGTTTTAACGTAATGAGGAGGAGGGGTGGGGACAAAGGGGGTGGGGTCACATCTTGAACGTATCGAAGAACTGACGAAGACAGATACACATACACACGCATAAATATGATAGCTATGTAGAGATATATAATAAATAGATTAATGAATAAATTAATAAATTATTCAATGAATAATGAAATTAATAAATAAATAAAGCATAAATAATTGAAATACAGTAAATAGTTAACTCATAATAATATTAATAACTAAATAATGTTGCAAATATTTAAGTCAATGGAATATTAATAAATAGATAATCTATCAATAGAGAAAGAAAGAACAAAACGTAGGCTCGTAAAGAAAAGATACTTTCAAACCGAATTCCTAATCATTAGAAAAACAAATGGGAAAATAGCATACTACGAATGAGACGAGAAGGTGAGGATACGAAGAGTCAAATTTATCAGGACATATGTCTCCTGCTAATTCCATGAAAAACGATCGCTCTTATCCCGAGCCCGAACGTCTTCCCTTGAAATCATCTACATTTACATGATGGATGCGGGAGGAAGCGAGAACCACATTGCTATTAATACTTTCTTATACACGACCGGTTGCCTTTAATACAAAATACAGTAACTCTCTTGACCACCAGCCTATTTGGCTGGAGGGGCAGGGAGAGGGAAGGAGAGTCACCCCCCCCCCCCTGACATATTTCCGAGCAAGAACAGGAAAATAATACAGCCACAATATTAGTATGTAGGCTATGAGTCTGACACTGTAAATGTAAGTCAAGAAATGCATTTATTTTCGTCTTCATCATTTGGGACGACGCCCCCGCCTTGAAATGCAATCCAGTGTCCTCCTTAGAAGTGTTTAAATAGTGCGTTTAAACATATTATCTGGTGTATACGGGGCAACTAGAATGAGTTTACAACTTTACGTCTGAAAGCGGTGTATTAAACAAGTTTGTATCGTCCTATATACCCGGTTATATAATTGCTGTGTTAGTTAGTTCGTGTTGGCGTGGTTTGTGTCTGGTATTTTATAAATAAATCAAATTATGCAATTTCTCGTACAGTATGGTAGAATTTACGTAATTTTGTAGTTCTGTATGATGCAATTTATGTTGTACATGTATTTATTTGTAATCTTGTTTAAACGTTATGATAATCAACCATGCCCTTAATACATGGCATTGTGTTATATTGTTTACAAAAATGATGACGTGGATCCTAATCAAACGATTGGTTGAGAGCGTACACGTGACTAGGCATTTAACGCGTAATTTGGATAATGACCGTTCACTATCCAATAATAATGACCGGTCATTATCAAAATCATGTTATAAAACATCATTTTATAAAGCAAATAAAACATAATCTTATACAAAACAAAAAATACATATCATTTTGTTCGGCATTAGTATAATTACCCTAATGCCCTCACTAATGTGTATTATTTGTATAGTATTTCATGTTTGAAAATGAAAACAAATTGTAATTTAATGAAACGAAAAATATATATCCAGGGTACAAATTCCCTCCTTTTTTCTCCCTCTCTCACTCAAATGCTGTAGAAAATGAGAACATTTTAACTGGTAGGTATTCATAATAATCTCTAGCCTATTTCTTTCAAAGTTCAATAACAGATACTCGAAATCATCTTTAACTGCACTGGATAATAACAATAGGTATAGTTGTACCAAATCTAAATCATGGCGGAGAAAAAAAAGGCCACATAAGTTTTGAAGATGATGGACATCTTTAAAAAGCTTTTATGATTAATGCAAACTCTTATTTCTTAAATATTAGGGTTGACAAAAGACCAACCCGACCTGTTTTCCGACCTTTGAATAAAGGGTATTTTACATGAATAAGCTAACGCTCTCATTTTACTTAAAATAAAGAAACTGTCACTAATGCCTTCATTTCCGCTCTCATCTCGCCTGTGGGCATCATTTGTAACCATTTAAGTTAACAATGATTTCATATTTCATAATGATGTTTTGTGTTCTTTCAGGGGTTTTCCCCTACAGAATCTGGGGCTTTACTGATGCAGTTTGATCGATTTGAATGACGCATGTGTATAATGATAACATCCCCCTAAAGATAAGAAAAAACATTAAATTATAACGACATTAATATTCATGGAAAACGCAGAGAATTAAAGCCAATGATTTATTTTTCTACTTCTTTGTAAAGCTAAGCAAAGTTGTTGTCTTTTCCCCAGGGTACAAAGGCCCCTAGGGAAATCACGCAAAATAATATTTGGTTTAATGTTTAATTTGTTTTCACTCCTTATTGCCAGTCTTTGATTTGATTTGTGATGCCATAAATCGGCTGGGTTCACCAGAACCAAAAAAATGAACCTTTTCATGAAATTCATCCATATTGACATATGCCTAAGGTGTTTTAAAATTGGGCATCTTTGTCTCTGATTCTAAACAAAATTCTGGATTTAGCTTATGCTGCAATCATAATTATAAATCTTTAGGTCAGTCAGAAATCCCATGACGTTTACAAGCCGATCGCTCGTCTGATTATCAAGATATTTACGAGTGGAATTCGAAATTTCCAAAATCGTTTTCCCTATGGTTTAGATGACACTACAGTCTACTGGGTAAGATGAGTATGGTAAAACCGGTCACTCAAAGATTTTACATTTTTGAGGCACTTGTTTGAGGTAATTTGTTTAGGGCTTGAAGATTACACCATATCACAGACCCTGATAACATGTAGCGCCATGCATCTCAGATTTGGCATTGTTAAACAATCCCTTTAAATCAAGCCCCGACGTCGGTAATAGATGGGAGCAAATGACTCTCAGTGGGTCCTTAAGTAGGCCCATTACTGATTTTGTAAGATTCCCCATGGTGGAAGTCATTCACCCTCCCCTCGATCTAAACTCATTAAGTCATACACGTAAATTGATGTATATATTCCATGGGGTCCCTCGGCCTTTTCTTACAAGCTCTCAACGACTTCCAATTGAGATAGAGGGCAATGTACGTGGCAGTGACCAGGATTTTGCCCGTAATGTGTAATAATGATGTGCATTCTGTGAAGGAAAACAAAACATCATGTGTTCAAAAGGACATTCTTTATTAGACAGTGGAAGAGACCCCCACCCCCTCCATTTGTGAATACTTTAACACGCCACTGGCCACTGTTTCCGTCTTTCTCTTCAAAAATAAATGTATGGCTTCATCAAACTTCCTGCTATCTGTTTTGGAAAAGGGTATTCAAAATGAGAGGTATACAACTATTAAATATAATATGTCCCCCTCCCTCCCGCCCATCCCCTCACCCCTCGACTGTTCGAGACATCACTTTCCAGTCTACAACAGAAGTCAATCATTCATAGCTTCGTGATAAATGCAACTTGACATGACATTTTGAAATAACTTTAAAAGCCTATGTACGTGTTATTGTCGAAATTGAAAAGATTTGAAAGGAAAATGAATATCTCTTCACGATTTCCTAATAGGCGACATCCTAACGTGATATACTCAAATGAAATTCGATGTTATACTTCGATTTAAAATACTTGTACTACCAATCAATCCATGAATTCAATTTGTCGTTAATGGTTATTTCATATGAATCGAAAATACTACATACATGTGCACCTTACATACAATCTAAAGCAGTTTCAAACATTATATGCGTTTGTATTTTCTTTCTGTTATTAATATTCAAATGGTAAAATTATTGCAATGTTCTGAATTTAAGTTTCACGTTGACAACCTTTTTCTCCTTATGTTTCTTTTCTTTTAACACAAAGTTGAACCATTTGATTTGTATTGAAATAAAATAAAGCCTCAACACTCCTCCTCAAAAGTCACTCCCCTTCGTAGCGACACTTTAAATCATGACTTCAAATCTCCGTCTCAGCCCCCGTAATGGATTCCTGAATCGATGAGAAAACACAACGAAACTTTACATTGACATTAATTCCCCCAAATGCACAGCTGGATCAGCATACTGGGTAAACGAAAGACTGCTCGAACTTTTGTTATACCTGTATATGACAGAATACGAGGATATTGGATTGGATATCAATTGATGCATTAAAAATGCATTACCATATATTGCAGGCTCGCACGAAATGGCTGATTTTATTCTGTGTCTTCGGTATTTCACACGTGCCAACCAACTATAACAGACAAGCATAAAATATGGTATAGCATTGCGCCCAACTTTAATGGTTCCTTTTCGTTTTACTTTTAGTTTATTATTTCATGTTGAGAACATGTAACATATATTGTCACAATAAAGTACAAAGTACATAGAGAGATATATAGTGGCCTATTTAAACGTTACATTACATTAATGTGATAAATGTTATAGAAATAAAAACAGAAAACAGACACAGAGAGAGAGAGAGAGAGAGAGAGAGAGAGAGAGAGGCTTATCAATGTAAATATTACATCACATTCATGTTGTCAATATATCATCAATCTAAACAATTTTTTGTGTCACAATAGGATAATGGACACAAAACTTGTGTAAATTAATTGTTAAATAATAATCTTATTGTTATTTTTGTTATAATTTTCTGTTATAATTATTCAAAACATAAGATGTAACAATGATTTCCTGTTAATAGTAACTAGGTAAGTTATACCACAGACGTTTTCCTAGAATATTAACTAGGTAGGCTACCGCAGACGATTTGTAGGACAGATCCCGAGTATTATATGCATGGAATCCTTTAAGCTTGAATATTCCTTGAGTTGATGGCCCCCAACAAGTAGCCGCATAAAGAGGATTAAAGCTTTTAACCGATGTGCTGGGGGGAGCTTTGCCCCCCGGGCGCGGGGCGGTTGGGGGATTGCAGATCTCGCTTCACTTGCTCGTTTACTGGAAAGACACGGGGATTCATTTAAAACATTGTGGCTAGCGAGAAACATTGTTGCCTAGCAGCCGCCCCGTCTGACGTTCGCGTTGCCATGGAGACATCAAGCTTCCAATTTTACCCCTTTTTTCACTCATTCTCGGTCCATGAAACCATTTGACTCCAAGTTGCCTCTACGGCGAGGAAGCGAGGCCGTATTTTAGATATTATGCTAATGTATAATCTTCACTCTTCCTTCACAGCCTATTTCGTTGTCGCTATTTCATCCTTTTAACTCCTTCTATCTCCCTCTCCTTCCTTCTTCTTCATTTTCCTCCCTGCCTCCCAAATGACCTTCGTATAATAATGTCACTCGGCACGCGATGGAAACTCCCAGCGCAGCCTTTGCATCTAGTTTCATCAAGAATAAACCATTGGTCGATTTTAATGAAGATAGCGGCAAAACCGTCACGTACGGGAGCTATATCGTTCATAATATGAATGTTTCCAATATTACCCTCACTATCGCGTCTAAATATGTGCAGGCGGCATGTTCAGTAGCTCAAGGGATTGATGACAAATGGTTGTCATGACGACGTGACGGCGAAGCAAGCGTGGATTGAGTTGTCTTTTTAAATTTTCGACAAGCGTAATTAATAATTGGTAGATATTGCTTTCGAAAAGAGCTACGATAAAGAACGTATCTCGATCCATTTGAAAATTAAAAATTTGCCATGATGAATTCACACACACCAATATACACAACTAACCTTTTAAGATCAGCTCATTTGAAAACGATTACAAAAAACAGGGGGAAAACCGGAGACCGTTCGTTTACACTATGTGACTGTGTATTCCATGTTCAAAATATGATTACAGATTAGAACTAGCTACTGACGGTATCGCATGTTGTACGTGTTGCGTCATTTTCATTGCGTTATTTAGCCACGATAATCAAACGTATGACGGTCAATGCGCCAACAAATCAAGGCAATGTGTTTATCATTCATTTTTTTTTAATTGGGGGGAGGGGGGACGTTACTCTAACATGGCACGTGAAAGACAGCCTAATTCACTGACGCAACCTTACGTCAAAGGCCTGATTCATCATATTCAAATAGTATAGGGAGAATATCATGGTTTGAAATTATGATAGCAGTGAGAAAAAGGGTAGATGACAGGTTAACATTGTCTTACTCACACAAGGCGTCATTTTGTTTGCGTTATTACCAACGTCAATAAAAAATATGAAGGCAATTGGCAATGTGTGTTACAATTTATTTGCTATAACTTTTCTGTGGTTGTCACTCTCACTTGAACCGTAAAGGAACGCGCCATTTACTGACGCTGCTCTACGTCAGGCAAATAACGCCCCATGTGCAAAGGGTTTGATAATCGTTCCACATGTGTGTCATTGTCCAAGCTATAATATATTCCGAGGCTCATAAAGGGACGGTCCAATATTTTGACGCGCGACGGTGCAACTTTTCCATCCATGACGTGTCGAAGACGGCGCCAGTTGCTAACGGAGTCTTACGTCTGCAAATTACGCCTCGTGCGCTATGGGCATGATGTTGATAATAATACAAATACAACATAATGCTAATACGAAATTAGGATTGTTCCTGTTAAGGATATCGCAAATCGTTATATATTTCACTATTGGAATACAAACAAAATCCTAGGAATGGTAATTTTGAACAAAATTTATTTTCTCACCATTCTCTCTGCATGAAACTAATCATTCATTTCAATATCCTTACTCAACGTATTAGTTGTATATAATAATTGATACTAACATATTCTTCAATCGATTTCATGTGCCCCATTCTTTGCGTTATGAGGAATAAAAGGCCTACATTTGAAATTAAACAGCCTTTGAATTATCCCAGTAGTTGGTGAGGGGGGCACATAATATGCACTGTACTCCCCACGCATTTGTTAGACAGCTAATGAGCAACAAATAATTGATTGGCTCCAAGAAATATTGCATACAAATGAGAAAATGAGACATGTGGTGCCCCCAGTCCACAGAATGCAAGCACTGACTTTAGTTTGACACTTTACCACAGTTCCCTAAAAAAGAGCCTAGATCTGTCAGTTGTATGGCTGTGGTCAGGTCTAGTCCCTTCTTGCAGGCACAGTTTATATATATGTGTATGTTTTATTTAACTTTGTATGTAAATCGTGTTAATCTATAATGTATGTTTCTTTGTAAAATTGTGATTGTTTTTTATATGCACGGCCATGCTGGAGAAAAGCCATTGGCTGAAGTATGCCACCGTGCTAAAATAAAATAAACACACAAACAAACAAACAAAACGAGTGGCAATATATTGCCCCCCCCCCCTCCATAGACGTAGGCTACGCCACTCCATTTGATGGACATGTATCGTTAATTTACGATGCGCAATATTAGCTTTGGCAATTAAGACGAGCAAGGAAATTTAGTGGAGACGTTTGCCTAAGGTTTTGTTTTTGTGACCGACGTAACAATAACAGGTCATGCACTTTTAATTACAGTGAACTCGAGCAGCCGCCCTCCCAGTCCGATGGGCCCCTCGTAGAACAGCCTACGTCATAACACGATTACAAGAAATTCCTTACATATCACTTTATCCTGAAAAGGCGATCAATTTCGATGATTCTGGTCTCATCTTTATAGCTCAATTACTACCAATCTCTGACTGATATACTGCTCGTTTTGGGATACCATTACACGTCTCGATCGCCCCCTGGCCGCACGACACCCACGTCAACCCCGCCCACACCACTTGGCGAACATGGATTCAAGTTATTGTAAATACACAGGGGACAGATTGGTGCGTGCAATATGAATGAAGTTTGTGCGTGATCGGCACAAAATAGGGGAGAAGTCCTCCTCGATGAATTGCTCGCACGGGACGTGTTTGGTATGACTTATTTATTAGATCTTTTGATCCGTAAATGCATCATTTTAGCTTGATTCCCTGGGTATGTGTTTTAGTCATTTCACAGAAAATGTAGTTAGCCGAAATACACGTGAGTCATTATAACGATGACAAAGACATTCTATGATGATCATCAGGGCGAAGCTAAAGAATTTAATTGCAGGAGATGAGTTGTCTCAAAAATGTGCCCACGGTTAACCCGCCCTTAATTCAACAAAACAAACACAACACAAATGAAAGACACAATTATTTTAACTTTGTCAATATTCTTCTTCTTATTATTTTTCTAATATCCCCTCCTCCTTTTCCTTCTTCCACTTTTTATTATAATTATTCTCCTCCTCCTCCTGCTTCTTCTTCTACCTTTCCTTGCCAACCATCGTATCGTATATCAGAGTATTATCATTATTTTTAGGTGTCGTGGTCGAGTGGATACGTCGTCGGACTGTCGATCGCAAGGTCCGCGATTCGAGTCCCGCCGCGGCACTAATGTCCTTTGGCAAGACATTGATCTACATTTGCCATACTCAACCCAGGTGATGTAAATGGGTACCTGGCAGGAATTAATTCCTTGAAATGCTGGAGCGCTGTATAAACGGCTGCTAGGCTAAAGCCGGGGTAATAATAAATGTGCCTCGGAATAGACTAATCTAGATAGATGGAGCTATAGAAATGCCTATTATTATTATTATTATTATCTTTATTTTTATCATTATCATCATCATCATAATTCTGTTTCTATAAATATTTGATTTTATTTCCTTCTTATTCTCATACCGAGGCGTCTGATGATCATATACATTGTAAGTATTTGTTCATCTAAACGGTTTCTACATTTTAAATGTAATATAAAATATAAAAGTATTTAAATGAATGGTTATAATCTTCACTATTTATGGATAATTTCTTTGTGTTTCGTCAATAAAACAATTTGGCAATTTTCTTTATGCTATTTGACATAAATATTTGATATGTGCGTCATGGTATTTTCGCATTTAAACAAATTAATAAAAATCGAATTATATAAGGCATTGAAATAAATATAAAAATAAAATACGTCATACACGTCAGATGGGTTCATCGAAACGATATGCAACTCTAGAATCGTTTGAAAAGCACTCATGACTAAAGACTACCCTGGAAATCGAGCAACAAACAAACAAATAAGAATCGACGTCATAGGTTTAACAAACACTATACCACACAATATCGTCACAGTCGTTGTTTTCAAAACACGAGTCCAAAGCCATCTCAATTTCAATATGTGAAAACCCTCTGCTATACGAAGATCCCTTCTTTGGTAAAAGAAAAGAAAGACGTAATATATTGATAAAAGTGTTTACATCGATTTTACATTTCAGCGTCATCAATCACGCAAAACCCGTGTAGCTTTGCGGCGCGCCGCCAACCGGTGTAAATACTAATGAATTTTATTTTGATTGAGTAGGCCGTTTAGCACTAAATCAACGGATGCTATTTTCGTCATGTATTGAGCTTTTAGGCTTCCCTTGGATAATAAATCAAAAATGCAGATATTGACCTGAACTGCTTTTCCCCTCTCTCAGTCTCTATATCTATGTATGTATGTATGTTTGCCTGTCTGTTTCTCTCTCTCTCTCTCTCTCTCAACCCACCCCTTTGAATTTTCATCTTTGTACGCCATTCAATTTTCTGTTCCCTTTTTAGAAATCTAATTTTATTTTCCTTTTCTCTTTAATAGCAGAGCTATGTTTTTTCTAATCCTCTCCCCACACATGTTGGGTTTTGTTATCTTTAATTCTCTCTCTCTCTCTCTCCTAGGCGTTGTGGCGTGCGCCTGTCATCCAGCTAACAATGGAAGTTATAAACTGATTCAGCCGAGGACGCAGGTTCGAAACTTAGTCACGTCTTTCGGATGGTGACGTTTAAAGGTCGGTCCACAGACGTAAATAATCATATCTGATCAAATATGATACACGTCTGTAAAAACCCAATATACACACACACATTCTATCTCTCTCTCTCTCTCTCTCTCTCTCTCTCTTT
>JAVYIG010017609.1:7500-25233 GCA_035222895.1 Strongylocentrotus droebachiensis | reverse complement strand
CCATATAATTAGTTTTAGTCACGTTGACCTTTAATTTATTAGCATAAAACCAGCATGAAACCTTCTCCAATTCTGTTTTCAAATCCCTATTCAGTTGCTGAATAGATTTACCAGACAAAAACATATTTGTTTCATCAGCAAATAATATAAATGACAATTTACTAGAAGCATAATGAAGATCATTAATGAATAGTAAAGAAACAATGGGGGGGGCCAAGGATACTCCCTTGAGGAATTCCAGTCACACTGTTACATAAATCAGAAGACTGTTGATCAACAATAACAAATTTTTTACGATTATTTAAATAATTTTCAAACCAATTCAAGGAAACACCTCTAATACTGTAAAATGAAAGTTTTTGTAACAAATATGAATGATTGACACTATCGAAAGCCTTCGAAAGATCAAGAAAGATACCAAATGAATTATGATTGGGACAGTTTATCTTTTGTCTAGCTCAGCGTTTTTCAACTTGTTTTGTTCACAGTCACGGCACCTTTTGAAGAAATAAAATGCTACCCGTCAACCCAATCCAAAATTCTTCACTGAAGATTCATATTTGGCACTTGTCGAGTGCCATGTACGTTCGGGCACATTTGTTTCTATTCTAATGATTTGGGATATGTTCTGTATTTTGCACAACCGTGAACCCAGGGGCGTCGCCAAAGGGGGGGGTGTGGGGGGTGCGACACCCCCCCCCGGCCCCCCCCCCCACCTGTCAGGATATTGTCGGTAAAATTGCGCTGCCGTCGGGAAAAAGAGAAAAGGGGGAGCGAAAAAAAAAGAGGGAAAAAGAGAAGGAAAGGGAAAGAAAAGAAAAAAAGAAAAGGAAAAGAAAAGAAAGAAAGGAAAAGAAAGGAAAGAAAACAGAAGAAAGAAAGAGAAAAAAGAAAAAGAGGGAGGAGAGGAAAGAAAGGAAAAGAAAGAAAAGAAAGAAAAGGAAAAAAGAAGAAAAAAGAGTGAAAGGGAAACAAAAGAAATGGGGGATGAAAGAGAGGAGAGAGAGGGGAGGTAAGAGTCTGAGAGAGGAGGAGTGGGAGTAAAAGAGAGAAGGGGGTTGTTGGGTGGAGTCGTCTCGTCGAGGGAGCAAGAAAGACACGGGTAAATATGTTGCTGTGTCGGGTCAGCTGTGTCGGTATTCTTGCTCGATCCTCGTGTACTATATCAATGCAGAAGTTTGAAGTCGGTGAGATGTATATTGTCGGTCGGCCGACAAGTTTTTTTCCCTACGAACTGTGACTTCTTATCCGCTGTGACGACTTCGAGAGTGACTGCAACTACAATACTTGTATTTTCTTGAAGTTTTATTTTCCTATAATATCAGCTAAAGAAATCAGAGGTTTAAAATTTTCGGGGAAACTAAATTCAAACAAGGTTTAAGAGTCAACAACGGTACGACGAATCGTCTTCCTTTCTTTATATTGTGATGAAACGCCAAAAATCCCGCGCTTTGCGCGGAAGGGGAAACTTCATTTAGACGACTGAGTCGAGAACGGTACAACGAATCGTCTTCTTTCTCTAATAATTGAAGGAAACGTCAAAGCTTCCGCGCTTCGCGCGAGAGGGTGAAACTGAATTCAGACAAAATGTATAGGGCTTATTTAGAGTCGAAAACGGTACAACGAATCGTGATCTTTCTCTAATAATTTGAGGAAGCGTCAAAGCTTTCGCGCTTTGCGCGAGAGGGGGAAACTGAATTCAGATGAATAGGGCTTAATAAGATTCGAAAACGGTACGAGGAATCGTCTTTCTTTCTATATATTGTGATGAAACGCCAAAAACTCCGCGCTTCGCGCGGAAGGTGAACTTCATTTAAACGAGTCGAGAACGGTACAACGAACCGTCTTCTTTCTCTAATAATTTAAGGAAACGTCAAAGCTTCCGCGCTTTGCGCGAGAGTGGGAAACTGAATTCAGACAAATGGGGCTTATTAAAAGTCGAAAACGGTACAACGAATCGTGTTCTTTCTCTAATAATTTGAGGAAACGTCAAAGCTTTCGCGCTTCGCGCGATAGGGTGATACTGAATTTAGATGAATAGGGCTTAATAAGATTCGAAAACCGTACGAGGAATCGTCTTCCTTTCTCTTTATTGTGATGAAACGCCAAAAATTCCGCGCTTCGCTTCGCGCGGAATCTGAAACTTCATTTAGACGAGTCGAGAACGGTACAACAAACCGTCTTCTTTCTCTAATTATTTAAGGAAACGTCAAAGCTTCCGCGCTTCGCACAGGCGGGGGAAACTGAATTCAGACAAAATTAAAAGGGCTTATTTAGAGTCGAAAACGGTACAACGAATCGTGTTGTTTCTCTAATGATATGAGGAAACGTCAAAGCTTTCGCGCTTCGCGCGAGCGGGGGAAACTGAATTCAGATGAATAGGGCTTATTAAGAGTCGAAAACGGTACGACGAATCGTCTTCTTTCTCTAATAATTTAATGAAACGTCAAAACTTCCGCGCTTCGCGCGGGAGGGGGAAGCTTCATTCAGATAAGGAATAAGAGTCGAGAACAGTACACCGAATCGTCTGCTTTTTCTCATAATTTAATGAAACGTCAAAGCTTAGGCGCTCCGCGCGGGAGGGGGAGGAAACTGAATTCAGAAAAGGATAAACAGTCGAGAACGGTACAGCAAATCGTCTTCTTTTTCATAATAATTTAATGAAACGTCAAAGCTTCCGCGCTTCGCGCGGGAGGGGGGGGGAACTTCATTCAGCCAAGGATTACCAGTCGAAAACGGTACAATTAATCGTCTTCTTTTCCTAATAATTTAAGGAAACGTCTTAGCTTCCGCGCTTCGCGTGGGGGGGGGCCATCACCCATACCCCCTTAATGAGCGCGCTTTCAAGTGATTCTCTTGCTCACTACCGACCCTCCCTAAAATAAGATCCTAGCTCCGCGCCTGCATTAAAATATATAGCTATGATGCTGACTAAATTATTGAAGAAATAATTCGTATATTTATGTCGTCGAGGAAAATGACCATTTTGCGCATATGCAAGTACAATTTCGGCCCCAGGTTTATAGGGTTGAATTTGTAGATATTGGACATTTAATTTTGTCGGTAATTGGTGGCTAGTTTTGTCGGTAATCGTTGGCCTGTACACCCCCCCCCCCCCCCCCCACTGAAAAAGGTCTAGCGACGCCCCTGCGTGAACCGTCACATCATGTTTGGGTAGCTGCATCTTTGCAGGCCGCAGCTATATAGGGTGGTCTTATTTTTGTTGTTATCATTTACATATTAAGTGGCGGAATGGGCCTACTATACCTAGCTGCCCTATTCCAATAGCAAAATTACCAAACCTAAATACTTTCCCTGTGAAACAAGTACACAAATAAACGCTAGCCCCCATCCCCCGCAAAAGAATACAGGGGCGGATCTAGGGGGGGGGGGGGTGTTTCGGCGGTTTAAACCTCCCCTTCGGGCGGCCAAGTGAGGGGAAAAAATAGTAAAAATAGCTTTAAAAAACGGCGCGATTTTTTGGAAAATCCTGGATCCGCGCCAAGTGGGTCAAACACCCCCCCCCCCCCTTGGCAAAAACTTTTGCATTACTTTTATATTATATAGATGCAAATTCATCACTCCTCTTTTCATTTATTTGTTTGTTTGTATTTATTCCCTGTCAATAATTTATAATATAAATATAATATATCCTCAGGCAGCTATAGGTGCTGGGGCTGGTTTTGATAAAATTCATGTCCATCATCAAGCAGAAATATCACTGAATGCGTTCGTTCGTATTTTGTTTGTTTATTGGGTTTTGTTTGTTTATATATCCAATAAACCATTTCACAAAGATTTTTATAAAAAAAATACAAATGAATAATTTTTTTTTTTGGGGGGGGGGGCAAATTGGTGTGCAGTAATTATTTCACAATCCCCCCTCCCCTTCCACAAAGTCTCTTTTCCAGTAATTTCATGTACAACAATTTGGAGGCTTGAATTTTCACTTGGCCATCACAAAACCGGTTCAAAACAAACATAATCTTTGGCAACCGTGAAAATGTATATCCAGTTTCATTTGTCAAGGCTGTAATGTATTTGTCAATAGGTGGCGACATACCGTTGTTCGATTGGTGTCTGGTCAGGTCGCCCCCAGGCAGGTCGCCTCCTATACACAGTCGCCTCCTATACGCAGTCGCCTCCTAACGTAGTCGCCCCCAAATTGTGTGGTCGAGTCGCCTCCTATGCACAGTCGCCTCCTATACACAGTCGCCTCCTATACACAGTCGCCTCCTATACACAGTCGCCCCCTATACACAGTCGCCCCCTAGACTATACACAGTCCCCCTACGTACAAAGGCAGTACGCTAGTGCAGCGGTCAGAATCAGGTTATTTATGCTATTTATATGTTTGTAAATATAAGAGAAAGTTTCATTCTTTCTGTTATATTGTTGTCCACCTTCTTCAAGATAACTCTTTTGTGTAATAATATAATAATGTAATAAACGTTTCATTTTATTTTGATGCAACAGTGACATTCAAAAGTTTACTTGTTATAATATAAGTATTGTATACAGTAATATTCTTCTCATTTCGACATTATCAGCCGCTTGTTCTCTATTTCGTTCCCTAAACTAAATATAAGGTATGTGAGAGGGGAGGGGGGGGGGGTAGAAATTTGGACGTAATCTGTATACTGTGTTATATTTGTCTCTCCGATCACCCCTCCCCCAGTGGCTCTGAATTTGTTATTTAGTTAGCTAGTCTCTCATTGGTTTGATCATATCTTTTCGCTAAAGTATAATGTCCGACGTATAACATCAGGAATATGTTATGATAATTAATCTCAAGGAAGGGATGATGCCCGTCATACAAGCAAATGGCGGAACTTAGACAACATTATGAAAGATAAAGATGGACATAGACAGAGAGAGGGTGAGAGAAGGGGAGGGGGGTGGCGGGGAGATAGAAAATTGGACGCAGTCTGTATTTATTATTATGATACTTTTTTTCACCGACCCCCCCCCCCCCCCCAGCTCAGATTTTTTCTTTAGTTTGTCTCTTTTTTGTTTGTTTATACAATATATTTTTGTTTAGATATCAGTTTGATGCAACAGAGATTTACTTTCAAAAGTTTTACTGTTTATAATATTACAGTAATATTCTTTATGCTATTTATATGTTTGTAAATAAAAGAGAAAGTTTCATTCTTTCTCTTATTATGTTGTCCACCTTCTTCTAGATAACTATTTTGTGCTTAAGTATAATGTAATAAACGCATTTTATTTTGATGCAACAGAGATTTACATTCAAAAGTTTCACTTTTTATAAGTATTGTACAGAAATATTCTTCTTATTTCGACATTATCAGCCGCTCGTTCTCTATTTCGTTCTTTTCCTTCCCTTTCCCTCTCATTTTTCCCGACAGTAGGGCAAGTTTACCGACAATATCCTGACAGGTTGGGGTGTCGCACCCCCCCCCCCTTTTTTTTTAGCAACGCCCCTGCAGTGACGCTTTTGTCGTATAATGAGGGTTGATCTCAAAGCGGTAAAGCCTCTCAACGTTTCGATAGTATTGTTTCGGCGCTTTTATCCTCCGCGCGCTATTATGAAGGACAAAAGCTCCATTATTATGTGCACAGATTAAAATTAAAGTGACATCTATACAAAAAAACAAACAAACAGTGTTAGACAGGTTAAGGATGGAACCTAATTATAGTGCTTTCGAATACTTGAAAAGATGAGCAGGTGTTCATATTGTTCACGCATGGTCGTCCCTTATTCCTTAAAAATCACGAACTTATAGAATGAATTGAGAGTAAAATTAGATAACGTTCGTTCATTTGAGTCTACCGCCGAAAGCTTTTATTTCGATTTATATGCTTCATAATATTAGCCACATCAATTATAGCTCACTTTTAATTCAATGTAGAGACATTCTCTTCTATTTCTATTTTTAGACTTGAACTATCTCATGATGACACGTTCTAGTACGGGTCTTGTAGTAGAAACGCAAATATGGGATTAAAAAGGGATCTGAAATGCTCTGATTTGCTTGCGTCTACAAAATATACTCGAGAAAAGCTAAGAAAGTCAATCTATAAAATCCTTATTATCCGTATATAGCTTGTGGATACTCTCTTATGGCGTTGCTCACTTTCTACCCTCTATGGGCAACGTTCTAGTTTGGGTCTTGTAGTAGCGAGGCCCGCAGCCACGGGGGAGGGGGGGGGGGGGCTTTCAGTCGTACTTGTTATTACCACTCATTTGCATGCACTCGCTATCAACTACGATCAACCATTCTATATTCACTCCATTACCCTCCACATTTCACTTGGATTCTCTTCACTTTTCCTTTTTGCAGCTTTTGCAGGAGCTTTGAACATTTTTAATGTAGAGACCAGAGAGACCGGAAAGTATGTTAATCATTTTATTCAAATGTTCCAACTTGAAAAAAGGAAAGTGAAACATTGTTTAATTTCATCTTGACACAAATGATTTCTTTTTTTAAAGACAGTTGAATTTAACACTTGAAATTTTGAATTGGCTGGGTTGCCTGCCACCCCCCCCCCCCCTCCCCCAGGCCCAAAAGAAAAAAACAACAACAACCCAGAAGTGGTACCAGGGTATTAGTTAGGAGGCCCATGTCCTGCATAATTTTTATTTTAAAGAATAATTTCTATTTTTTTTATTAATTTTATATTGGTATACTGTTAATTTGGGAAACTGGGATTTGGAATCTGGGAAACCATCCCTTTCCCTCAACAATAAACACTGCAATTATACTTATATTATTACTTCTAGCAACCTAAATGCTATAATTCAAAACGTTTTCACTTTCTAAATCCTTCTAATATAAAAATATGATAAATATAATATTGTTTACACTTTTGCAACCAGTTACATGGTCAATGTAGAAACATCACCAGGAAGAGGATTGCAAGCCCCCCCCCCCCCCCCCCCCGTTTTCTTAAGTTAGGAAGTATTAAAACATGATTCTATTAAAATTAGTAGTTTGGATACGAAAGGCAATGATGAAATGGGAGTCTTTCTATGTCTTTCTATATTTAATGCATTTAGAGGGTTTACTTTCTAACCTTCCGACTTACATACAATACTTGAAGCAGCATTATACTGCAATAATGTAATAATCTACAAATCCTCTAAAATACAAAAGTCTATAGAGGTAAATGAATTTCAACATGTATAATTATAATTAAAATATCATTAATTAATTCAATCTTTGATATAGACTGGTAGATCTTTATCACTCAAATTTCAAGGAGAATCTTTCGACCCAGTCTTCCTATAAGATGGTAGTTGATATTGTTAAAATGTTAATGTTTATTCATTGATGATTAGTTATCTTTAATTATTTAGAAGTTGACATGATGATAAATTCATTAGCTTTATTGAATGTGGTATTCTACAAACGTATAATACAAATAATAAATAAATATCATGTAAATATTCAAGTTTAAACCCATCTCTACTGTCCTCTTTCATTATATGAGGGTGGCATCATTAAGACGTAATCCCATGTAGATGTCTCCTGCATTCATCAATAAAGTTGTAGCCTAGTTTTCAGAAGAAAGGGCTGTAATGATAACCCAAGTCTGTTGAATGGGAAAATGAAATAAGATACAGTGTATAAGAAAATCGAACAATAACTAATAAACATACACCCTGATACCTGCTCTGACAAAATGGCAAAGGACTGAAATTCCTACAAGACTAGTTACTGACCACATCTTAGATTATTTCTGATGATCCCATTAAGACGATAGGCCTGCTGGAGCTTGGATCAGACAAGGTATGAAATAAGTAATACGTGTACAATGTACTTGTATTGTGAACTTGTGCTCATAATTGAATAATACTCGGTTAATAAGTATGGGACATAAAATGACCAAACAACTTGGACCAGAGAATGTACTGGAAATAATGATATTGAAACTAGGGATTGAAACATAATGTAATGTAGACTTATATTTCATCTATATCAACATTTTATTGTAAATCTAAATCACAATTGTGATATTCATTCAAGTATTCTTTTACAAGTAACGGACAATGAAAAATATCTTTGTCAGATCTATAACTTTCTGCATGATATGTGTTCTACAATATTTTATTGGAGGTACCTACATTGTATATTAGCACACTTGCTCGTATGAAGTGTAGTAGGCCCGCATCTCTAGATATGATTCTGTCAATATCTGTTCTTTGTTCCTCTCCTGGGTTTGTAATCAGCATGCCTTCATCATCCACTGTAGAGAAGCATCATCCTACATAAGAGAAAACAATGTAGGTACTTCAATTAAAAAGTGATAATAATAGATACATATCAACCATAATACATGATACATCCTATAAACAGACTTTCATTGATCTTATGTTGTGTTCTTCTTCATCTTCAATGCTCGAGAAGTGAAAGGACCACTTACAAAAAAAAGTAATGAGGGGTCCTGTGTATACCCTACATGTATGATCATTATTATTATGTCGTGGTTTGAATGTGCATTAGACATCGTTCTTCTGCACACAGGACCTCCTGTAAATAAGGACAAATCCCTTTGTAGATGTAGCGAAGTAGAGATATCTCCCTTTTAACCAGGTAACCCCCCTCTCTCCCTCTCTCTTTTATTGCCTCATCCTCTCTACTGGAGGTCAGCAAACTACAGTGAGACGATACCCCTTCTCTCTCTCTCTTTCTCTCTCCTATTTTATCTCTCTCTCTCTCTCCTATTGCATCATCCTCTCTACTGGAGGTAAGCAAACTACAGTGAGATGATACTCTCTCTTTCCCTCTCCCTCTCCTATTTCATCATCTTTCTTCCTACTTGAGGTCAGCGAACTACAGTGAGATGATACCTGGTCATTACTGGTCCAAAGATTCCAAGAATAGGATGTTTGTAGAGAAAGACTTTCAGTTAGACAAAGCCCATATTCAACCAATGTTTGTGTTGACTGATTATGAACAGGCAAATAGTGGGAAACAGGCAAATAAATTATCCCTCTACAAATACCAGTTTGGGTTGGAAGACAAGACATTTGTTTTCTTGGTAAAAGGAGCTGAGTCATCAAAGAAGTAGTAGCAGGAATATCCCCAACTGACCAATGAGCCTTTGTATTTTCTACTCCTTCCCCTTATTTTTACTTCTTTTGCCCAATCAGAATGTTAGGATTAATGGTTCAGGAACACTGTTTGAGTGTCCATCAAGTATTATGCCCGCCCAGTCACCTACAGTAATAATAATGAAATAGTTAAGTTTAGGGTAAGAATATTTTGTAGGAGGAGATCTCGATATTGAGATTGTGAATATGTAATTAGGTATAAAAACCCCCATCCCTTGCATGAAATCCTCACTTGGAATCCCCTCACTTGGAATCCCCTCACTTGGAATCCCCTCACTTGGAACCCCCTCACTTGGAACCCCCTCACTTGGAACCCCCCCCCCCCCCCCACCTGGAACGTCCCCACCCGGAACCTTTCTCCTCCTAATACATCTTTAATAATCATCAGTGCTTCAAATATCCAGTATACAATATACTTCAAGATTTGGACAGTTAAGACACTTCGAGAGGTTGAGCAAGTTCTGAAATACACCTTCCGTATTTTAAAGTCAACTCAATGCCAACTCCAGCTCCAGTTATTTGGGAAAGTGTCTGCTCAACAGCATAAAGAACTGTATCCAGTTTAGTCCAAAGTCACGTCCAGCTTCGTTCCCGTACCCGTCAAGTTCCATTCCCGCCAAGTCACGTCCAGCTTCGTTCCCGCCAAGTCAAGTTTCTCCAAGTCTCGTCCAAGTTCGTCCCAGTCTCATCCCGCTCCAAGTCAAGTCCTCGATCGAAATATCAGCGAGCTAAGTGGCCATAATTACTAACCTCATTTCCCTTAACCTATCCCGTCCCTTCCCCATTAGACTGTAATTAATTAAGTAAGGAATAAGTCGCCCTTTAACTCTAAAGAATACTTTGCAATTATATTTATTGCAACATTTATATATAAGTTGTATTATTTCTATTATTCTGATTTGATGGATGAGATTTGTCATTCATATTAATTAAATAATTACCAAGTGACATCGTAATTCAAATCGTGTCCAAGCACTTTATTTCTGGATTTGTCTCTTTGTATTTTATATTTTAATAATATAATATCATACACTGATACAGTGGTCTATTTGAGACTAACCCCACCCCCGAGTGAAAGTCATATAGCTAGCGGACCAATTCAAAAACCTGATTTCACTCGGAGCTTGATTTAATCATAATAGAAGACGGCGTGGCGTGGCCGTTAGATAAACAAAGAAAGGGAAGAACTAGAATAAAATATCCCCTCCACTATATACACTTGCAACATAAACTTAGTTCCATTTCCTTTTTGGTGAATTAATAGGTGGTCGTTTAATATTTGTGTGCTAAATATCCTGAAAATTTTACCTGCATGGGACTTTCAGCTTCATCTTGCAAATATAAGAAATGTTGTAATGTCTACTCATCAGTTAACTCCTTCCAGCTCTTCATCAGTTTCAATCTTTTGGAACAAAAAGAAAACAAAATCAATATGACATTCAAGGCGTCCCTTTCTCCTTAACAAAATAAACATAGATCTAGCATAAAAGCTATTTTTCATGTCATGGTTAGCCTTAATTTTAATATGGTGTGGAAATCAACATTCCAATTTAATGGACCACAGTACAAAGTAAAATTAAATGATAAAAGATTTAACTTGTGCCTCAAAAAGTGCTTTATATGGCCTATAATTATAAAGTAGTCTGAAGTATAATTGGTGTATTAAGACAAGAAGAAGTGGACTAAATAATAGGGGTCAGGCGCGTACGTTGGGGGGGGGGGGGGTTGGGGTTAACCCCCCCCCCCCCCTTGAGTTTTTTTATGTGTATGTTTTTCTGGAAACCCCCCCCCCCTTTTTGAGTGTTGATTCCTAATGAATGACCTAAAAAAGATGACCTTACCCCCACCCCCCAACGGAACGGAATGTCAATCGGTCTAATTTTCAAATTCAAAACTGAGGGGGGGGGGGCACATCCCCACTCAGACACCCCCTACGTTCTTGTCCTGTTAGCTGAACTTAAGACCGTTTTCTTTTTAATTTGGCAAAAATTATGCACCAAATCGAGCCATGTATGCATCAATTAAAAAAAAATCTTCAAATCTGACGGGGGCATTTCCCCCCCTCAGACACCCCCTGCGTTTTTGTTCCTGTTAGTTGAGCTTAAGACTGTTTTCTTTTTGATTTTGCAAAAATTATGCACCAAATCGAGTCATTAATTTATGCATCAATTTTTTAAAAAATCTTTGAATTCAGTGGGGCACATCCCGCCTCAGACACCCCTGCGTTCTTGTCCTGTTAGCTGAACTTTAGACCGTTTTCTTTTTAATTTTGCAAAAAGTATGCACCAAAAGCAAAGCGAGCCATTTATGCCCTCAGACACCCCCTGTGGGCGTGGCGCACCGCCACTGCACTGCTATCAAATACTGTCAAAACACATACATAAACACACAAATGTATGCATAAATTAAATGTATTAATCCCAGATGCAATTAAGAAGCTGTATTGAAAAAAACCTTCGCTCATGTTGTTGTTTGTCTGTGACTCTGTGTTACTGTTAACAGCGCTGTGGCGTTAGCGTTTGTTGTTAATTACAAAAAATCTATAAGTTGATAACCCAATCTTACCATAGATCTATAAAAGAATTTCTTACATTTCAATGAATTTTATTGCCATACATTACCTAGACTATCAAATACTCAAAACACATACATAAAAACAAATTTATAGGCCTACATTAATCCCAGAATGGGCCAGATGCAAATAAGTAGCTTCGCTCATGTTGTTTTTTGTGTCTGTCTGTGTTGGATTTGGGGTGTGTTGTTTACAAAAATAACGCCGGTGCGAGTGCGAGGTTGTACGGCCAGTACCTACATGCAGGCGCACCCATGCAGGCGCAGGCTAGGCCGCAGCAGCGCTAACTTCCCAATGAATAATTCAATAGTCTAGAGTTGAAATGTAGCTGTTTGAAAATTCAACTTTTACCAACTTTTCACTGTGAGAACACTTTCTTTCATTACAAATACAGAAAATATGGTTGTATTCAAGTTTATTTTACCTGAATTCAAGCGTTCATCCGTAAGCTCCGTCACTAGAGGCGAGCGCGAGCTAAGCCAATGGAGTCAGAACGAGCGATGTGGTAGTACAGTACTGACGTAAACTGGTGGAAACTAAGATTCAAATATCCTCAAAAATATGCAGTTACGAGGAAAAATTTCAATATTTAGTGATAATAAAGTAATAACATAGTACTGAGATGCAAGGAACTAAAAATGGCTTGACTTTGAACTTGTAAAATACATCAAATTAAAACAACAAATTAGGGGGCGAGATGACCAAAAAAGTGGGGGCGAGCTGACCAAGAATCCCAAAATCGGCAAAAAAAATCGGGAGGCGACATGACCAATTGTGGGCGACTTTGTAAGGGGGCGGGCTGACATTGGGCGACCTGACATGGAACCGTTCGATTATTCCGTGATTACCCAACATATAATAGACTCTACACCAAGCTGTGCGTTGAAGATGTCGTCCGTACTTACCACTTTTACTCGACGAATTTTGCCTCATGTGAGGCAAACATCAGGTAAGAATTCACATTTTATACATATTCAATACACACTTGAAGCCTCTGTTATGGCAGATTGATACTGAATAGTTATGAAGCTATCGTAACCTGTTGGTCGAATTTCCAAAGCACTGCGTGTGTGGACCTATTTCGCATATTTTCCAGACGGCTGAAGCAGGCGTGTCCTCAGTCAGTGTACCGTCGCTGCTAATGTTTAGCGTCTGGCGGAGATTATTTTTGAAAAAGTTACGATTCTAGCAGTAGACTACACCTCATCTGATTCAATTATTTTATTTATAAAAAACAAATCAGAGTTCAGATGTTTACGTTCATTCATGTCCGAAACAGACCTCTCTCATTGAAAATTGACTTGAGCTGAGATCGCGATTCACAAAAGTCAAAACAAGTGACTTTGACTTGTCCTTGACAAAACTTTTATGCTAGCCATATTTCTATCGTTTAGGATTTTATTATCTTTCTATCTCAGATTAAGCCTCCGCCTGTTGGGCTGCGTACTTAAGTCATGATGATCCTATATTCTTAATCATAATTTGATTCTTAATTCTTATAAAGATTGTGCAGTTGTGCTGCAGTGTCTAGGTACTGAAGATCAATGCTCTTCTATAGTCTATGTTACTTACGGTAGATCTATTTAGACTCTAGATCAGGCCTTCTCAACTGGCGGCGCGCGCGCCACTCGTGGCGCTTGCGGTCAGTCAAAGTGGCGCGCGGCTGTTCCAAAAAAAATAATACAAAATAAATACAAATTAAAAAAATAAAATTTAAGAAAGAATAAGTTAAAAATTTATAGATCTAGGTCTATTCTAAAATAAAAAAAACTCATCAAAATCAAAAAGTCGCAGTCGAAGTTGAGCCTAATATGTAAGCAAGCCGTTTTGTTTGTTTGATTTTCACTTCATTTTGACATTTTCCGTGTTTATTGCACCAAAATAACTACATATAAATTAACTTCCAGTGTAGATTTTAGCAAGGAATTGTACTAATTATTTCACATCAATATGAAATTATGATTGATGTTTTATGGAACAAAAAGGTGTTGAAAATGCCACATCTGGGCCCTAAGAAAGCCCTAAAATCCACTAGCTTCCGGGGGCTTCGCCCCCTGGACCCATCCGGTATCGGCTCGGTCGCTACGCTCCCTCGCAACACAGTCACCAAACATACAGGTTGGCACTTCAACCTCAATAAATTTCTGTTTTGGCGCTTCTAATAAACTAGTTGAGAAGGCCTGCTCTAGATCTATATCAGTTTTAAACTAGACCTAAAGCAAATCGACTGGAACTGGAACTTAAGCCCGACTGCTGAGAACACAGCATTCTTCCAGAATCTCGGGTAAAGGTAAAGGTAAATCATTTACTATAGACTAGATCTATATCAGTAGACCTAGATCTATAACACTTGTAAATTTGTAGATCTAGACTATGTCCATTATTTATTCTACCTCCTTTGTAAACAAAAAAGGAGATTTCACACTTAGAATGGATATGTTATTAATTTTGAAAATAATAATGTTATCAATACATAAATAAATGATTTTTTTTTTTAATGTATTAACTTTTTTGATGAATAAAACAATACTAGTCAATAGTAGTCCTGAATAAATAGGGTATGAATGAATAAATGATTGAATTAATAAACAAATTAATTTATAACAAATAGATAAGTAGATAAATAAATCAAAAAATCTAAATAATTGCCAGTGGTTGCAGAAGCATGTGTTGAGCAATCATAAATGTACAGTTGTTTGTATGTATCATCCATTTCATTGAATGATCTTTTAATTGAATCCAGGCCACCAGGTCCGATGTGCCGTCTCAAGCCTGGCTAGTCTTCCAGAGGAACATGAGATGCTGAGGAAGACTTGCAGAGATTTTGCCGATAACGAACTTAAACCAAACGCTGCTGAATGGGATAGGAACCACACATATCCAGTCAAACAGGTATGAAGAAGAGCCCTACGTCTGCGCACCTAACTTTTTTTTATTTTAAATTGACAAGAGTTTTCTATTGCATTCCCCTTATGCTTCATCTTAAAGATGAAGTTGAGTTCTGGTCATGTGATTGCATTTTGAAAGAAACGGTGTGGAATCGATCAGAAAAGGTTGATCATCTAACATATAAGAATTTGTGTGTATTGCAAGGTTCTGGAATCATCAAAATGATAAGAAATTTGGTCAAGTCTTGGTAAAGTTACAAACACTGTACACAGAAAGATGTATATGGGACCACACACACGTGCGCGACACGTGCATTTGTATCTCTCAACAGGCAAGAGATATACTAATTTACCAAATATATCAATTAGTAGGCGGTTTCCCGTCAAAATCTTTATCGTCATGTAATATTCAAAACACATTCTTTCACATGATTGGTAAATAAGAGCTTCCATTTCATTTTTTGAAATTGGGGCATTTCCAATACTGGTCTTTACCTTTAATATTCCTAATTTTATTCTAAGTAAATATTTCTGTATCTTATAACATGCAGGTAGTGCATTCATTTACTCATTGAACAAACTGCTATGATTTCCTGCTTCATATAAGTGAACGAGCTATTATATTGGCCTTCAGAGCCAGAGGAGCATTAACTCTGTACTAAGCAGAGTAGCAGACGTTTGGCAGGTTCAAACATCTTGGCTGGTTTTCAGTTCAGTACCTCAGTCAAAAATATGATTATTAACTAAGTTTTCAGCTTAGGCAAAATACTTTGTCAACTTTTACAGCTCAATCTTTTGCTTAAGTATTTTACCCCAACCTGCATTAAATATGGCCCCACGACTCCACATTTAAGTGAATTTTAATCAAACAAGATGTGTTCTTTCTGTCTCAATAAAAGATATTCCAGAATGTGAGGGGCTTTTTTTTATTTTTGAGGGTACTTTACCCTCAGAATTGAGAAGGATTATGAACTATTTGGATCCTAAATTAACATAAATGTTTGTAGGCTAACATACCAGCAACTTATATTAAAAGTAATGTTGTGATGTTGGTGTCTCTTTAAACAGTGCTGCTGAGTGCAAACATGGCACAGTAAAATGTAACTAAGAAAAGCTTTTTGGATCAATGCTTTATCATTAAACCATTGTTCAAACTGAAGAAGGTTTAAGTTAATTATTTGCTTTTATTTGCAAGGGCACAAGTCAAACCATTACATCACTAATTCACTACCGTATTAGACTAATTGTAATTTAGAATTAGGTAAGTTCAAAGTGTATCCAATACCACGGCCAATTTTTATTGAATCATATTATGAAATTGCAAAAATAAATTGACATAAAACTATCATTTTATGTGATGTTTTGTCTGATTTGAGCTCTAAAAGAGTTAGCTTGGTATATTCATCAGATATACATATACTGAAATCTTAAATGTGGTTGTTAGCATATATGGGCCAAAGTTGCTTGGACTTACCAATGTGTATTCAACTATTCATAAAATAAAGCAGTCTAAAAACAAATTCATTACTTTGTGATTCATGTATAATGCTTTCCATGTTAAAATCTAGTTTACTCCTGTGGGAAAACAAATCCCATACAGGTTCTATGACAATTGCTTCACATTCCATTTCCTGAACTACTTTTGTATTACTCAATTCCTAACTTCAACCTCACTTTATCCTCAAATCTAACCCTCAATCTAACTTCAAACCCAATTGCACCCCTAACCCTATAATATCTTTGATGAAATAAAACCTAGAGCAATTTGTCATCTGATCAAATGTTGGGTCAGTTATCCAATGATTCCTCCGGCAACAATTGCTCTTGGCTTCATTTCAACCTAACTTTATCCTCAAACTTAACCCTCAATCTAACCCCAAAACCAACCCTAACCCTTTATTGTGATGAAATAAATCCTAGAACAATTTGTCACCTGATCAAATGTTGGTTCAGTGATCCGAAAAGTCCTCCCACGACAATTACTTCAGGCTTCATTTTGTAAATGTTATATGGTGAGAGTTGCAAGAGGGTTTTTAGGTTTCGGTTTAGGGTTAGGGTCAGGTATAGTGATGGGACCTGGGTTGAAGACAGGAATTCAATTTCTGAGGAAAAGTGACCTGGAACAATTGTCACAAGGTCAAATGTTGTACAACCATCTAGTCACAGAGTAACATCCTTTCTGATTCGTATTTTGTAGGTGAAAGGTCTTGGCGAGCTCGGCTTGCTGGCTGTGGCCGTTTCTGAGAAGTATGGAGGAACCAATCTGGACTACCTAGCGTATGCTATCGCTATGGAGGAGATCAGTAGGGGCTGTGCGAGTACGGGAACCATCATGTCGGTTAATAATGTGAGTCTGACACAAGCAATGATGATGATGATAATGGTAGTAGTAGTAATAGTACTAATAATGATAATATTAATAGTAATGCTAATAACAACAACTATTATTTTTGATAATTATAATTATAATTATAATTGTAATTATTACAATAATAAATAACAATAATAATGCACAGTAGGTTTACGGTTGCACCATGTGAGAGATAGGGTGGAGGATTGGGGAGTCCTGAAAAGGACTGTTGGTTATCTTTCTTTTTGAATGTGTGTGTAATCATGACAACTACACACACATATTATGAGACTAGGAAAAGAAATATTACTGACAGTCCTTTTCAGGACTCCCCAATCCTACTCCTCTCTCTCTCACATGGTGCAACTGTAAGCCTACTGTATATATCTACTTGTATATCAACATCACCATGCAAGCTGATACTTATACGCAATACGAATAGTGGTGATAATATCGATGATGATGATAACAATGATAATAATGAGAAAATAATTCATAATGATAATAAACAAAATAATATGGGGGATTCAAACAGTATCATAGCGCTTACAAAATAATTCATGATATTAATAAACGAAATAATATGGGGGATTCAAACAGTATCATAGCACTTACAAAATCATGCTGACACAAGTACGCTAAATAAAGCCCAAAGAAGTCTGAGGGCAACAGTGACTAGATTCACCTTTTTAGCTCCTGTCAAATACCGGTATTGTACATGATATGTAATTTTTGTTGATTTGACTTATAAAATAATAATACTATTAATGATGATCATGAGATTTTATATGTGCTTCTTGCTTTCAGTCTCTTTATCTAGGTCCTTTAGAAGGCTTTGGTA
>JAVYIG010017609.1:0-2500 GCA_035222895.1 Strongylocentrotus droebachiensis | reverse complement strand
TTATTTATTTGTTTGTATAGGAGGCTGCAATGGGAAAGCTAGCAGCATCAGAAGCAGCTACTTACTGCAGTCATCAGGTAAGGATCTTAAAGTGAATATATCCCTATGATTTAACACAACTGTAAGGCTCGATCAGATAAGACGAGATAAACCGCCTCCGAAAAGTTCGTATCCGATCAAAATACAACTTGCCTTTGAATTAATTGAAAGCTGAATGAATGTAGATGATTTTTCTTCTTTTTCTTTTTTTTTGTAGGTGCTCCAACATTGTCTCTGGCAACATTTGCCCTACGCTTTATTTCATCACAGAATGAGTTTAATGTTATGCATGCAATTTGGTTTTAGGTTAGGTTCAGGGTTAGGATAAGGATGAAGATTAATTATAGAGTTTGGTCCAGGGTTGAATGTAGGAAAATCTGTTATTGTAAGATACTGGCCACGCAGGAACTGTCACAAGAGCATGTGTGGTACAGTCAAACCTGTCTGTATAGTCCGGCCAAGGGAAACACAAATAGGGGTCTTTGTAGACAGGTTCCTTTAGTACATGTTTCAATGAGAAACCATTTTCAAGAGAAACAAAAAATGTTGTCTTTGTAGATGGCGATCTTTGTAGACAGGTGGTCACCAAAGCAGATTTGACTGTACATCCAATATAAACCATCCCGATATATATGTTCAACAACAAAAAATACTACATAATTCTGTATGAGAATTAGAATATGTTTGTTTGCTCCCTGATCTCATGACTAACTCTCCATCTTCCTACAGGCCATCCAGATACTTGGCGGTATGGGTTACGTGACGGACATGCCGGCCGAGAGGCACTACAGAGATGCCAGGATCACCGAGATCTACGAAGGAACAAGTGAAATTCAAAAATTCGTCATAGCTGGTCAGATGCTCAAGAAACACTCAGAAATGATGAGCTAATATTCCGTCTTAACCCTTGCCTAAAGGCTCGTTCACATTTTACACGGTAAACCGCAGAATTCAGGGTTTTGAGTTTTTGTTTAACTGTTCAATAAATGGTAAGTGGGGTGAGAAAAAAGTATCTGCAGGTAACAAAGACCTGATGTGTAATCACTTATATGTATGGTATAACATTCAGAAACGTGAAGGGAATTATGTCATTGTTGTCATATCTTGCCCTAAGGGTTTACTAACAGCATATGAGAACGAGGCTTTAGGTGTGGACAAGTCCCAGGTCTTCGTTATGCCACTCATAACCGTCTGAATCAAAGAATCAAGTACGCTCATTGATTCCATTAAGTTGGTAACCCTAAAATAGCCGAGACCAGAACACCATCAAGTTTATCCTTGATTTTGATACTTCTTTTCCTTACTATTCCATGGTTATTGATGGAAGCAATAGCGACACAAAGTGCCCCAAAATCCAGGACTTTTGCATATGTACAGAGATATACATTATATATAGATCAATATCCTTCCATTCTGCACTTGTACTGCTGTGATACTTCTGTTTTGGTTTGTAAAATTGCTCTATGACGGAGGCAGTCGAAGTTCCATCTAGTTCTCATATGCCATTAATCTGGGGGGAAATGATCAGATAGTAAATATGGTAACTTTTTACAAGAAAAAAAACATCAGAAAACTAGAAGTTTGCCTTTCAGTTGTCGTAAATCCATCGGTTAGTAGAATAAAACCTAGACATTAAAATACAGCTCAAGTTGGGTAATGAAAGGTTCTTGTTCATTGACATGTTTTCTTAGGTGAAGAAAATGTACAAAAATACCAGCCACTTAATTATGAATAGGGAGCATATGTACCAAATTTGTCTATTAGCTGGAGTGAAGTGCTGACCAAAGATAGACCTTTTTGTTTTTAATAATTTAAGGTAGACAGTATATCTATTCGTTCTCATATTTCCCATGTGACTTTACCTCATATACCATTTTGTTGATTACATACTATTTGACATTATTTTGTTATGAATTTCAGTAATTCATGTTGAATATTTGTATAAATAATTTATTTTGTTTAAGTTTAAGAAATTGGCATTTAAATTATTCTTAAGAGTGGAAATACTTTGATTGTTTACAATGCAGTGGGACAAAACATTTTTGTATGGACAAGAGTTATGAGGATACAAAGCTCTGATTTCAATGTAATTAGAAAGCCAATTTGCAAAGTTGCAATCTGTAGATTTATGTTTATGTATCCCTAACCGATATTTTCACTTAATTTGCTATAGCAAGAACCGCTAATATCAAGTTGATCTGTATCTTCTGCTAAGAGCCAGAAGGGCAATAACCCATATGTTTTATATAGGCTTAAAGGTATTACAAAGTTTTGGTATGGGGTCATGAATTTGGTTTAAATTAACATATTGGAAGCATATGCGTTCCTACAATATACATTGATCGTTGTCGCGGTTGAAATCGAGTCTAAAGTTATGAAATTATAAATAATAAACTCTTTATGTTGTATAGCTCCCTCTCAAGGTCAAAATATTAATTTAGCTATGAAACAATGTTTCTTG
>JAVYIG010017608.1:0-25234 GCA_035222895.1 Strongylocentrotus droebachiensis | reverse complement strand
CCGTGAAGGCACATATTACATTCATTTTTCATTTGGATGACGTCATCATAGTGAAATATTCGATTAAAGGCGACAATGCATAATTTGTCATATTTGCGTGTTATGTCTATGGGAGGTCACTTTTTTCAAAACATGAATCTGCATGACAATGTGTTTTGACCAGTATCTCGGTTGTTATTCAATAGTTTTCTCCCAAATTTTAGTATGTTGTAGCTGAGACTATATGTTATCTAAACCACCCCTCATTTTTTCGATAAGATGTCAGAATCATGCTCATGATCATCAATATCATTAACATTATCGTTATTATCATCATCTAACATTATCATTATCAACATTACTATCATGATCATCATTGTTTACATGTCTATATAACTTCTCCCATTCTCAAATCTCTCCCCCTTTTTTGTTCCGAGGATAACTCAAGATCAGTTCAGTCAATTTCTTTCAATTTCGGCCAAGTCATAGTTCATTGTCATGAGACGTGACAGGAACATTTTCAAGGTCATCAAATTATTGTGACGTCATCCAGGCGCCATTTTGTGAAATCACATTATCCATCATATCTTCATGATGCGTACTCAAAGTTCATTCATATTCACACACATATACTTCAGGTCAAAGGTCAACAGGTCGTGTCATCAAAGGTCAAACAAAGGTCATGACGCGCGTAAACGCGAGCGTCAAAATTTAAAATTGCTAAAAAATCACTTAACTATTAAACGAGAGTACGAATCAGGTCATTTTAAGCATTTCAAAATTTTCCGTCCGTTCGTGTCCCCGCGCGCGTTGTGCGCGCTTACAGCGCGTGGAAAAGGTCAAATTAATTTTTGTACATGATTTAGATTTCTCTTACCGTAATTGACAATTTACATGAATTTCAGTCACTCTTGACCTTCCATAAGGCTGTGAGCGCGCGTCAAAGATCAAGATTCGCGCGTGCTGCAATGGGCAATATAATGCAAATTTGATCAAAAACATGCCATTTTAAAAATCGAAATAGCTCTTCAGTTAGTCCGTCGACCCCCAATTTTTATATCATGGTTGGAAAGAGCATGAGTTGGAGATATGATTTCATACCACCCTGACTCGTACAAAGCGAAACAAAGTCATCATATTGGCATCTAAACTATTACTAAACAATGTATTTTGTTGATGACGTCATTTTTGTCTTTGTTTAATTGAGATTATCTCGCTTATCGGTAATCGATTTTCTCCCAGATTTCGATATGTTGTAGCTGAGATAATTAAACATTTATTTTTCATGTGGATGACGTCATCATAGTGAAATATTCGATTAAAAGCAACAATGCATAATTTGTCATATTTGCGTGTTATGTCTATAGGAGGTCACTTTTTTCAAAACATGAATCTGCATGACAATGTGTTTTGACCAGTATCTCGGTTGTTATTCCACAGATTTCTCTCAAATTTTAGTATGTTGTAGCTGAGACTCGGGGCTATTGGTAATGTGGTCTTCGTTTTATGATCACTTGTCGGGAACATGGTAAAATTTTCAATTCAAAATGTCATTTGAAAGTACTAAGAGACTAATTTTCTGCCAATGGGATGACGTCATTGTCTATAAATATCACGTCTGTACAAATCTTTTTAGGTGGTCTGTTATCAACAGACCACCTATTGATTTCGTCAGAATTTTCTTTATTTATTGTTTATTTTTATTTCTTCCCGTTTTTTGTGCCCAGGATAACTCACAGTTTGGTTTAGTCAATTTGATTCAATTTTAGCACAGTCATAGGTCATTGTCACGACACGTGATTAGAACATTTTCAAGGTCATCAAGTTATCGTGACGTCATCCAGGCGCCATTTTGTGAAATCACATTATCCATCATATCTTCATGATGCATCAGCAAAGGTCATTCATATTCATATCACATATACTTCAGGTCAAGGGTCAACAGGTCATGTCATCAAAGGTCACATAATGGTCATGACGCGCGCGTATGTGCGCGTCAAAATTTAAAATTGCTCAAAATCACTGAACTATTAAACGAGAGTACGAATCAGGTCATTTTAAGCATTTCAAAATTTTCCGTCCGTTCGTGTCCCCACGCGCGATGTGCGCGCTCACAGCGCGCGGAAAAGGTCAAATTCAAAATGTTTACATGATTTGGATTCCTCTTAACGTAATTGACAATTTACATTAATTTCAGTCACTCTTGACCTCTCATAAGGCCTTGAGCGCGCGTCAAAGTTCAAAATCCGCGCGTGCTGCTATGGGCAATATAATGCAAATTTGATCAAAAACATGCCATTTTAAAAATCGAAATAGTTTTTCAGATAGTTCATCGACCCCCAATTTTTATATTATGGTTGGAGAAAGCATGAGTTGGAGATATGATTTCATACCACCCTGACTCGTACAAAGTGTAACAAAGTCAACATATTGACATCTAAACTCAACAAAATGTATTTTGTTGATGACGTCATGTTTGTCTTTGTTTAATTGAGATTATCTCACTTATCGGTGATCGATTTTCTCCCAGATTGTATTATGTTGTAGCTGAGATAATTCTCTATCAGAAATATGTCATTTATTTTTCATTTAGATGACGTCATTATAGTGAAATATTCGATTAAAGGCGACAAAGCATAATTTGTCATATTTGCGTGTTATGTCTATGGGAGGTCACTTTTTTCAAAACATGAATCTGCATGACAATGTGTTTTGACCAGTATCTCGGTTGTTATTCAACAGTTTTCTCCCAAATTTTAGTATGTTGTCGCTGAGACTATATGTCATCTAAATCATTCCTCATTTTTCCGATAAGATGTCAGAATCACGCTTATGATCGTGATCATCATCCTCATCAACATCATCATGATCATCATCATAATCATTACTATCAAGATCATCATCATAATCATCATTGTGTACATGTCTATATAACTTATCCCTTTTTCAATATAGTAAATATTACAATCTATTATAAGACTTGAAGACAGACCACCTTATTCGTCTTTGTGACGAATTACATTTCTAGTTTATTTTTATTTCTTCCCATTTTTTGTGCCCCGGATAACTCAAGTTTGGTCTAGTTAATTTCGTTCAATTTTGGCACAGTCATAGGTCATTGTCATGAGACGTGACAGGAACATTTTCAAGGTCATTAGGTTATCGTGACGTCATCCAGGTGCCATTTTGTGAAATCACGTTATCCATCATATCTTTTTGATGCATCAGCAAAGGTCATTCATATTCATAACACATATACTTCAGGTCAAGGGTCAACAGGTCATGTCATCAAAGGTCACATAAAGGTCATGACGCGCGCGTACGTGTGCGTCAAAATTTTAAAAAGCTCAAAATTACTAAACTATTAAAGGAGAGTACGAATCAGGTCATTTTAAGCATTTCAAAATTTTCCGTCCGTACGTGTCCCCGCGCGCGTTGCGCGCGCTCACAGCGCGCGGAAAAGATAAAATTCAAAATGTTTACATGATTTGGATTCCTCTTAATGTAATTGACAATTTACATTAATTTCAGTCACTCTTCATATTTCATAAGGCCGTGAGCGTGCGTCAAAGTTCAAATCCGCGCGTGCTGCTATGGGCAATATAATGCAAATTTGATCAAAAACATGCCATTTTAAAAATCAAAATAGCTCTTCAGATAGTCCATCGACCCCCAATTTTTATATCATGGTTGGAGAAAGCATGAGTTGGAGATATGATTTCATACCACCCTGACTCGTACAAAGTGAAATAAAGTCATCATATTAGCATCCAAAATCAAACAAATGTATTTTGTTGATGACGTCATTTTTGTCTTTGTTTAATTGAGATTATCTCACTTACCGGTGATCGATTTTCTCCCAGATTTTGATATGTTGTAGCTAAGACAATTTTCTACTAGAATTATGTTATTTATTTTTTATTTAGATGACGTCATCATAGCGAAATATTCGATTAAAGGCGACAATGCATAATTTGTCATATTTGGGTGTTATGTCTATGGGAGGTCACTTTTTTCAAAAAATGAATCTGCATGACAATGTGTTTTGACCAGTATCTCGGTTGTTATTCAACAGTTTTCTCCCAAATTTTAGTATGCTGTCGCTGAGACTATATGTTATCTAAATCACCCCTCATTTTTCCGATAAGATGTCAGAATCACGCTCATGATCATGATCGTCATCATTATCATAATGATGATAATCATCCTCATCAACATCATCATAAGCATTACTATAAAGATCATCATCATCATAATCATCATTGTTTACATGTCTATATAACTTCTCCCTTTTTCAATATAGTAAATATTATAATCTATTATGAGACTTGAAGACAGACCACCTTATTCGTCTTCGTGACGAATTAAATTTCTAGTTTGTATTTCTTTCTGTATGAATTTTGTGTTCAAGATATCTCAAAAACGGAATCACCAATCATCTTCAAATTTTCACAGTAAATTTAACATGATCCAGGAATGGATACAGTAACCTTTCAGTCTGATCACCTTACCATGACGTCATTTACGCGCCATTTTGTGATTTCACTTCATCATTCATATCTTCATAACCATTCATCATAAATTAACCAAATTCAGCACACATAAACTTCTGGCCATTGTCTAACATACTAACGATCCACGTTGCTGTGCACGTCACGACGCGCACGTGCGCCGTTATTTCTGCTTGTTTTGTGTTGATTTTTGAAAATGTTGTAGCTGAGACTATATGCTATCTAAATGTCCCCTCAGTTTTTCAATCAGATGCCAGGATCACGCTCATGATCATGAGCATATGATCATCATCATCAATATCATCATCATCATGATCATCATCATCATCATGGTCTGATGATCATCATCATGAACCTCATCATGATCATAATCATCAACATTACTATCATGATCATCATCATGTTCATCATGATCATCATTGTTTACATGTCTATATAACTTCTCCCTTTCTCTATATAGTAAATATTCAAATCTATCATAAGTGAAGACAGACCACCTAATTCGTCCTCATGACGATTTAAATTTCTTGTTATTCATATTTATCATGATCAAGGTTAATATCTGTCCGGTCAATTTCAGATCAAAATACGTGCGCGTATGCGTACGTCCGCGCGCAAAATTTAAAAATGCTCAAAATAATTTTTATATCAAATTAGAGTACGTTTTAGGCCATTTTAAGCATTTACAACAACAACAAAAAACGCCCACACGCGCATGCGCTAGCGTTTCCGCTCGTCATGGCCGTACTCAACATAGAATCGCCTTTTTTTCTTTCATGATATTCCACATTTTTTCCCGAACAATTTGAGACCATGTTGATCTCTTTATGACCATTAATACGGAATGAACGTCCGTGCGTGCGAGCTCTTGTAATACATAGCATATATGGGCAAAAACATGCCTATACAAACTAGCTCTTTGGGATGCACGGGGACCTTCAATTTTGTTTTCATATTTAGAAAGAGTATGAGTCTGAGATATGATTTCTTGTCTCATTTGGCCATAAAAAATATCAAGAAGTCATCATAACGGCCTTGGAACTCAAAATATGAATTTGCATATTATGACGTCAGCATATTTATCGAAAATTGATTGTATCTCTTTATATGGTGATCGATTTTCCTCCAAATATTGATATCATGTTGAAGCTAGGACAATACAACGATCTCTACAAGATCAGTCATCATCATTCTTCATTTTAATATCATCATAGTGAAAATTTCAATTACAGGTGACATATGTCAGAATTTTCTTGATTTGCGTGTTATGACTGTGGAAGGTGAATTTCGTTCACGTCATGTATCTACATGTCATCGTTCTTTGAGCAGTATCTCGCTTATTTTTGCTCTATTTTCCCCCAAATTTAATTATGTTATAGCTGATACTATGAGCTATCATTAGTGTGTCTTTTATTTTTTGATCAGATTTTGGGATCATGTCGAAATTTTAATTGAATGTTGAAATTGCGACTATGCCAAAGCCGTTTGTCAACTTTGCATGTAATGTCTACGGGACATATTTGGGTATAGAGGTTAAAGCAGTCGACTCCCATTCCGGTGACCCAGGTTCGATTCCTGGTGGGTCAATTTTGTTTTTGTTTTTGTTGTCGCTTCCTTTGATTATTGGATTTCATCACCTTCTTCGACTATTATAACATAATATGCAAATGCCTAATTTTGCGTGTTATATCTCTGGGAGAGGAATGTCAATATTGTACGTACAACCCTATGGGAAATAAGAATTCCTTGTCGTGTATTAAACCTAATATAGGGTTAATTTCCGAAATCTGCAATAATATAAAATTGTCCCATTTCTATGATGCTAGTCTTCATTCCAGACGTTTATATTTTTCCAGTTATTTAGCCCAGGTATATGCAATTTTTACGTCTCTTCCATGGACATAGAATTGTTTACATGTCTATACTTATCTCTTTCTCTATATAATAAATATTTAAATCTATTTATGCTGGAAATAATGAATGCATCGTTCTTCATTGCATCTCTCTCTCTCTCTCTTTCTTCTTCACTGCTCTATCTCTGCATCTCTTTCTATCTCTCTACTCTTTCCCCTTCTCACTATCTCTGTCTCCCTCTTCTTCTCTTGCTCTGTCTCCCTCTGTCTCTGCCCCTCTCTCTTTCTCTACTCCCTCACCCTCTCCTTTTCCCGCATCTGGCTCCCGTTCTCCCTCTTTTATGTCTTATGACGTTCCTTAATTTTCTCTAGCTCTTTCCTTTGCCCTTTGTATTCTTATTTCAACCCTATACCCTCTCTCCTTCCAAGTGCATGCATTTTGATTCCTCTTTTATCCCTCTGTCCAGCTCATGTATTTTTACATGACTATCTCCCGTCTCCTCTCTCCTTTGTCTATCTACTGCTACACATCTCTCTCTCTCTCTCTTCATCTATCCATTAGAGATCCTTTAAAAAAACGTCCAGACCACCTTATTCGTCTTCAGAGACGAATTCATTTCTCTTATTGTTAGTGCTAGTGCTAGTGACTCATGTTTATATATAATTTCTTTTTAAAAATTGTGAAAATTGAAGAATGCAACACTATTTGGAAACATATTGTTTCCAATACGAATCGTGTTTCGTTTTACCTTTGATGTTGATGCCTCCTTGGCCATCGTCGAGTAAAACTCATCACTCAGCTTCACCCTGTCCAGATTCAGTGATCGAAGATTTGGCAAAGAGCAGAGACCTCTCGCGTAATTAGAGGATGCAGCAGAACCCAGATCTGCCTCACGGTGCTCTAGCTTCTCAATCTGGTGATGTGACAGGACAGGTCGAATAGAGTGATTAGTATTGTTAAGCATGTCGAATTTTAAAAAATTGACATTGTCATTATTGTAACATTATCAACCTCTACTTTAATAGGCTTTTAAAGTAAGGGAAAGAGAAGGGAGGGAGGGAGATAGATAGAGAGAGAGATATGGAGGGAGGGAGAGAGAGAGAGAGAGAGTGAAAGACAATGAAAGACGGAGACCGATAAAGAGTTAAAACCCGAAGGGAAAGGAGTGTGGTAATAGGAAGGAAAGACAAGCAAATGAGAGACCATATCTGTTCAAATCGAATACAAGTGTTATATCCATTTATTTACGATGCACTTGTAAAATTTATTTTCTGCGACTACTGACAAAGTTTTAAAATTCTCTAAATAACAAATGCGAAATACTATTTATAGTATAAATAATTCATTACACGCTCTTGTATGAATATATGTATCTTAACTACCCCAAAGCTTATTATATTCACATGATTTGTTTTCTTGTCAACATGTCTAAACTATTCATTATTTGATATGAAAGTGATCGTGACTTATGTTTATATATAATTCTTTGTTAAAGTGTGAAATACAATTACCCATATGTTGAATTTGAAGAAGGCATTTTTTTTTTTTTTTAATGAAATCAGGTTTGAAAATACCATTGATTTTGATGCCTTAGAAGCTATCGTTGAGTAGAACTCTTCTCTCAGCTTCACACTGTACAGATACAGTGATCGAAGATTTGGCATGAAGCAGAGACCTCTCGCGTAATGAGAGGATGCAGCAGAACCCAGATTTGCGTTCTTGTGCTTTAGCTCCTCAATCTGGTGATGAGACAGGACAGGTTGAATAGAGTGAATAGTATTATCAAGAATAAACATGTCAATTTGAAATATTCTCATTGTCATTAATGTAACATCATTAAAGATACTATGTCCCTTTTGCAGCCAACATCAAATTCTGTAGAACTGTGCAGGAATTGTGCATATGACATGTATGTGCTATCTGTGAAATTTAAACGTTAGCAGTGTACTAATATTCAAATTTTGCAAAGAAACCTGTTTACTTGCCAGACTTGACTGCCAAACACTATTGAGTGACTGACTTTTTTTTCTTTAGTAATAACATAAATAAAATGAGCTGTAAAGGATACATGAGCATTTGACTACATCAATAACCCTCTTCTTGTAATGGCCAAATTTAAACTGAATCTTTGCGCAGCATAAAACGTACGACCATTCGGTACAATGGTCTGAAAATCAGACTATTACTTACTGGGTCTATAGCTCTTCAGTCGATTCGATTTCCCCACTTAAAGACATTTTCAAGCCCCCCCCCCCTTTTTTTTTAGGGAATTTCTAAATTAGTATTACCTTTCAAATGCCGTTGGAAGTTAACCTTTTCAATTTTTTGCCTACAAATGGGACATAGTACCTTTGACATCCACTTACACTATTCAAGCAATTTAAGGGATAGTGAAAAGGAGAAAGGGAGAAGGAAAAAAAGAGAGAGAGAGAGGGAGAGAGAGAGAAAAGGACAGTGGCAGAGAAATAAAGATAGAGGGACAAACAAGCCCAATGGAAACGAGTGTGGTAAGAGCAATAAAAGGCACGGTGAAGAAAGTCAAACGTGATTAATTATGAATAGTTGGAAAAGAAAGTGTGTCTGTTCAAGCAGAATAATGGGGTGATCGTATCACTCTATTTACAATGCACATGTTAACTTAATTTTCTTTCGACTATTGGCAAACCATAGTAAGTTCTTTAAAGTAAGTGCAACATACGATCTATAGGGATAAGTTATTTTACAGGGTTCATACTCTTTCTCATAAATTTAATTCCATGACTTTCCATGACTTTTCTAGCCAGAATTCCATGACCTTTCCATGACTTTTACACATTTTTTTTACACGGTAGACTGAAAATTTGATCTCAAATCAAAGCGAAGCAAAGTGCATGTTTCAAGTCTACTAATAGAAAGGCAGCTTTTGTTATCTAGTTATTTCATCTGTTACAATTACATGTTATTTTTTCATCATATTCGATATGCACTGCTATATAATATTCTTACAATTACACATACATGTATTCATATCAACAATTGTCCATTTTTTAATGGCAATTTTCACTTCTAAAGAATACAAATTGCCTGTTCCTGGTTTCATGGACCACCATGATTCCTTCAATAGCTCTCCTTTGCATGTACAAGGTAACTACCCCCCCCCCCAAAAAAAAAGAAAACAAAACAACACCAACACACAAACTCACACACATACCATCACCAATTTTGATTTCACCAACAAAACACAGTAGGCCTACTCACATCAGCTGATGAATTCTTGTTTCGCTAGCATTAAGCTGGTCAATAATTTCTGAATGAGTTTTTTCTTGAGACATCTTCATGTAGCTGTTTGAAAGAAATCCCTCTACACATTGCACCTGTCTGAATATTTGGTGGCATTGGTAACAAACTGTCCAAGTTCTTTAATAATTCTTAATGGCATTCAGCTGTTCATCAATCTGTTTCTGAATTACTTGTAACTGGGATGCCTTCTCCTTTGCTGTACGTCGGAGGCTGTTTGATTTGGAAATACAAGTCAATCTTCCTTGTGACTCTGCTTCCTCAGCATACTTGTCTGCTGAGGTGTGAAGACTTTTCACATCTGCTTGCAGTCTCATTTGTTTGGCCTTTAGTTCTTCCAAACCATCCATCAGTCCTTTTCTCTTTCCTTCTTTCTTTTCCTTTTCCTTTTTACGCCTCTGTTCATCGAGATAGATGTGGTATTTCTGCCTGCCTGCAGACGCAGCCAACATGATTGATTTGTCAATAGTCACATTCTTGATTCCTCCAACATACTTGATATGGTCATAAATGGCCCTCAATGATATCAGTGAGTGTCCCAGGAGATTGTCCTCTTCAACTTCGTTGTTGATTGAGAAACCTCTCTCAATGGAGGCTTGTCCATGGGACAAGACAAGCAACATGCGGACCAACTTTAAGAGGGTCGAATAGCGAGACTCGGACAGAAATTTGCACATTACAGAGTCCAATCTCTCTTTCTTTGGATCAAAGTCTCTCATCTCTGCACTTCTTGATGCCTCATCACATGCTTCTGAGTATTCTCTTAGGATATCGTCACATGAATCCTTAAGTCTGTGGGCATCACTAAGGGTGTTAAGCACCCTCTTCAGCTTTGCAGTGGAGTTTTCTTTGTCTTTTGCCATGTTCTTTGGACTCAAGCATCCTATATTTCTCACAAGTGCATACTTAAGCGGACATCGCTCAATGAGCTTCCGGGTCATTGCAGCAAGAAACTTCTTTGCTTGAGTGCGAAATTCCAGAACTTTCAGCTCACTGATGATATTTTTCGCCTTCAGATCTTTCAGCTTCTTCTCAGTGTAGAATCCAATGTCCAACTTGGCCAAGGGCAGCTGAATGGCCTCACTGCTAACATCTACCTGCATTATCTTGTAAGGAGAAGTAATGGTACTCCTGTCCAGCTTTAAAAATCGCTGCATAAGGGATGCAAGCATTCTAGTAAGGTCTTCAGCTAAAAAGGGCAGCATTGGTGCATCAGTCTGATAGTCTGTTAGGAAAGGATTGACCAGCTTTGCAACAGATATGAAGAAGTACAGTCTTGCTAAGAAATCAGTTATATGAGTACATTTTGAAACAGTTTCAAAGGACTTGTTCTTTGGGTGAGGGATTTTCTTCTCTTCTACTGCTTTAACATACGCACATACACTCTCCCAGATGCTGATTGCTCTCTCTGCAACAGGAAGGTTTTCCAGCCATCGGGTCTTGCAAAACTTAAGTGGCATGGTATGATCTCCAGTTATCTTCTGATAATCCTCTCTTCTGGCAGGGGAATCAGAAAACAGGTAATACAAGGATGATAGAAAGCTTTCCACCTCCCAGTCAGCAGCCTTGGCACCTGTCAGAAAAGCACCATTAACTATATGGAGCCCGCATGAGCCTATATTCAGTATGGATTTGGTCAGGTCAGCAGTGTACTCTCGCGTAAAGTCATCATACATCTTCCAATTAACGTTGGGACCATCCATTGATATTTGCAGTAATTTTTCCAAGCCAACTGTGTGCAGAACTTTATTCAGTTCTTCCTTGAGGTGAACAGCTGAACCATGTCCGATGAACACAGACGTCAAGTAGCGAGTGCAAACTTCATTGTGTTGCCATGTTCTTATGAGGAAGTCCATCTGCTTTTTCTGGAGCTTCTTGTTGAGGCTTTCATCAAACAGTATCACATAGTGGTTTGATTGTTTTATGTTGTCATAAAGGAGGTCTTGCACATATGGGCCCAAACCAAACACCGTCATATACCGACATTTTGTTTCTGACAACGTGAAACCCTTAGCAATAGCTGAGTCCGGAAACATTCTTTGAAAGAGCTCACTGTTGTGCTGGCAAGAATGAAATGATAAATGATCCTCCACCACTTTCAGACACCAGAGTATTTCAGCTTTTAAAGTTTCCTCTCTTGCAGCAACAGGAATGGGAGTTGTCACTTTAGAGGTTGATGGCGCACAAGTACTGGTTGTTGCATCTGTAGACGTGATAGATACTGATGAACTTTCTGCACCTTTTGCCTTGAAGAAGCTCTTGAGTGAGAGAGTAGAATCTAGGAGAAAAGAAAAAAATGTCTATTAAAATAAATAAAATATAAATATCATCATTTGGTAAGATTTAGGGCCGAGTCAAAACGTTTAACTGCCGTTCAAACGACCATTAAAAGCATAAACGTTTTCCTATTTTGACAACCGTTTGACAGTATGGGGAAGGAAAAAAAAAAAAAATTCACGGCAACTTTTGGCCAATTGATGTAAGTCACTAAGACAAGTGGACTAATTTTTGACTCATTCCTTAAAAACATATTTTAAAGAAATAGAAAGGAGGAAATACTTCTCAAGGCAAGCAAACTGTTGGACCCAATTGTAAGTACAAAATTTAGTTTTATGATTTTTGGGGTCAATTTTAAGGTAAATTATTATTTTTTTTTTTTTCTGCAGTCCACATACAGTGCCCGGTACAACACTGGCGTGTGAGTGCGGAGCCCCCTGGGTTAGCGTTCGGGCTGTTGCATGCAGTAACCTAGCCGGCCCGGCCCGGGGCCGGGGACGCTCCCGAACGGGCTGGTCGCAGTAAGCAGTAACCAATGCCTGCGAGGTGACATCGCATCGCTAAATAATCTCAAATCTTTCATTTTTATATAATTATTATCAGTCATTATTTGGATTCATGCTCAATAAAGGATCGGTAAAATTCACATTAAAAATGCTCACTTACGACGTTGTTGCTGTTGGAGGTTTGCTGTGTGTTTTTCACTCTTCTTGTGGCTCTTGACGGCTGCTTCGCCCATATTACGGACACTGAATTTACACATACAAACAGCACATCTAGCAGTCCCCAGATCGGAACTTTCTTTCAAAATCCAGCCACGGTAATCCGGGTGTTCTAACCAAGCATCCTTAAAATGACAATTTCCAGGCATTTTGAATATCACTTCCACAAAATTTGTAATGGTGAAAATATCCACGTGACGAGTTCCAAGGTCTGTGAAAATAAACAACTCCGTTTCATGAAGAATCAACACATGCACAAAAGTTTCAAAACACATGCCGTCGCGTCGATATATAGATCGTCAACGAGCTAGCGCTGCCAATTTGCCTTGTTGACACGTCAGTATTGTTCCTTTTTTATTTAAATAATGAAAATTAAAAAACAAATATTACTAATTTACTTTTTCCTCATTTATTGGAGAAGTGTAAAAATTGTAGTAGTCTAAGTGGTCGCAATTTAATGCAAAGCCAAAGTGCAATCGAGGCATTACATTCGTTCTTGGAGTGTCACATGTCGCGTTGGCACCATCATCATATGCACACACACACTGCACACGTACACGTGCGCTAGCTTGCTGAACTGAGCTAGCGCTAGCGAGCTCGCTCGCAAGCTAGCCATGTGCGCACGATGTGGACCGTACCGCCATACACTGACCATACACACGTAGTTCGTATCGTACACGTACACACCCACGTACACAGCGCTTATCCATCGATCATAGTGAACACATTCACAAGTACAATCAGTCGGTATGTTACGAATGAAAGAAAATACGAGAAGAAAATGGTTGAAATATCTCCATTTATTCACTTGTATAGTGAGAAAATACTATAGTTGTCCATAATTTTGATATTCCATGACTTTCCATGACTTTCCAATGGAAAAAATAATTTTCCATGACTTTCAAGGCCTTAAAAGCAATAAAGTAAAATTCCATGACTTTCCAGGTTTTCCATGACCCGTACGAACCCTGTTTTATACACACTTTTGTATAAATCCATGTCATTATGACACCAAATTTCATTATATTTACATGATTTGTCAGTATGGCCAAACTATGTGTTATATCGATTTGAGAGTGCTCGTAACTGTTAAAAATAAATAACATCTTTTAAAAAAGTGTGAAAAACATTTGCCCCATCATAAGTTTAGCTTGAAGAATCCAAAACTATTTGGAAACAAATTGTGTTTGGGTATACCTTTGATCTTGATGCCTCATCGGCCATCGCTGAGTAGAACTCATCACTCAGCTTCACACTGTCCAGATACAGTGATCGAAGATTTGGCATGGAGCAGAGACCTCTCGCGTAATGAGGGGATGCAGCAGAACCCAGATCTGCGTTCCCGTGCGTTAGCTCCTCAATCTGGTGATGTAACACGACAGGGTGAATAAGGGTGACTAGTATTATTAAGCATAGACGACATGTCAAATTTAAATATTCTCATTGTCATTTATGTTACATCATTAACCTCTACTTACACTATTAAAGCAAGGGAAAGAGAGAAGGAGAGAGAGAGAGAGAGGAAGAGAGAGAGAGAGAGAGGAAGCAATAGACAGAGGCAGAGACAGAGATATAGAGAGGGGGCTAAAACACAAGGGAAACGGGTGTGTTAAGAGCAATGAAAGACGAGATGAAGAAAGTCAAACATGATTAATTATGAATAGTTGGTAAAGAAAGTGTGTCTGTTCAAGCAGAATAAAAATGTTTTATCTCTCCATATACAGTGTAAATTTTATATCTCCTTGAGACTTTTCAGAACAGAAAAAGTGTTATATTCGGCTATTTACAGTAAACATGTAAAATTAATTTCCTGAGACGACTGACAAAATTTAAATAATTTCTAATAAAGAATGCGAAATACTATATATGGGATACCGGGTACGTGCTATTATAACACGCTTTCATATGAATATATATCATTATATACCTCACTTAAGAAATCCAGCCATCTGATTGGTCGAATTGCATTCCCGGTAACCATGCTTAAAACATTTCAATATTTTTAATAACCATGGTTATTAAAAAAATAGGTCTGTCTCCATGGTTACCCCATAGGTTTACATGTTAAAAAATGGTTTGAGCGATGGAGGATACCATACGTGTGCGAAAAATTGGTCGGCAATTTCAATACAATTGAATCTCGATCGATCTTACCGACAATTTTATCTTGCATTGTTGACATGAAGACGAAAATAAACTCTCAAAAACAAAAAAACAACATCTGCCGATAGATCTTGATCTAAGTTCGTGCCAATATGCATTGCAAAAGTAAAAGAAGTGCCCGTTTGATGGAGCAGAAGCGAAGCATCCACCACCGAAGCCGTTGTCAATCCATTGTAATGTATATATTAGAGAAAACTGCTAAGTGAGGAAACACAGCGCGATAGCCGAGAGGTTTAAGGCGCTGTTTATAGAAACATCACCTTTTGTACGCAAGAGTTCGAATCTCATCTTCGACAAAAAAAAAAGTATTTTTTATTTTTTATTTTGTAGTCTATTTTTTTTCGGCATATAAAAGTATTAATGACTGCTTTAATATTCGAGAAATAGTTGTTTTCATACGCTCTCGGGAAGGTTACAATTGGGCTATTCCCCTCGGCAAGCCTCGGGGAATAGCACAATTCTAACCTTCCCTTGAGCGTAATAAAACAACTATTTCTCTCAAAGCAGTCATTAATACTATACTATTACACCAAAGTTCATTCTGTTTACGTTTTTTTTCCTTGTCAGCCTGGCCAAACTATTTATAATCTATATGTGAGAGCACTCGTACCTGATGAAAATAAATCATGTTTTTGAAAAAAAGTGTGAAAAAACAGTCAGCCTACCTGATAAGTTTAGCTTGAAGAATGCAAAACTCAAATCGTGTTTGGGTATACCTTTGATCTTGATGCCTCATCGGCCATCGCTGAGTAGAACTCATCACTCAGCTTCACACTGCCCAGATACAGTGATCGAAGATTTGGCATGGAGCAGAGACCTCTCGCGTAATGAGAGGATGCATCATGACCCAGATCTGCGTTCTGGTGCGTTATCTTCTGAATCTGGTGATGTGACCAGACAGGATGCATAAAGCGAATAGTAATAGACGTCAAATGTAAATATAAAGAGAAAAGGAAAGAGAGAGATAAGATAAGATACATGTAAGATAAGATTTTATTTGACTCTATCGACCCCCTTCAGGAGTGTGAGAGCACAACATATTTACAACACAATACAGAAAGATATATAAAACAAAGTAAGATATGATAAAAAAATACATAAACATGATATATACATGTTTATATTTCTAAAACACAATAAACATGCGCTAAAGACTAAGTATACACTATATAGTTTAAAGTTATAAGTCTAAAATATCACGTGGTTTGGTTTGTCTACCACTACGAGTAACTACAGCTTTATTAACAAAAATAGGACCACGCATTTCAGCCTTAGGAACCACCGAAAAGAATTGTATTATTACTGTTATGAATTTTACAAGTTTTCTTCATTGTTTAACGCTAGATCTATTAAACAATTTGTCCATGTGAAATGTGCTGGGGTTACTCACAACAAACTGTCGATCTAAGTATAACCATGGAGATCTATTTTATATCTCCATGGTATAACTGCCTTTCTTTCTTGAAAAAAGGGCAGACAAAAATATAGTGAAATTCAACTCCAAAAACTTTTACAATTTTACTTTCTTCAGGATTATTTTCAAACCTTCCATTATTAATTGGTAAGCGATGTGACCTGCATCGGAATCGACACAAAGTGATTGCACCTCTTCTATTCAACTTTACCAGATACTTTTCAAATAAAATTTCGTTATTGATAATTCGGTAGTTAACACAAATGCGATTTGACCAAACATTTGACATCACTTCTTGCTTTGACATGTCAGTCAACCTGAGCTTAAGAGCATGAAGAATCTATGTATTACTGAATCCATCCCCTTTCATTTGCCACACGTTTCTTAGCCCAGCATCATTTAATGTATTCTCTACACATGACAACCATTTAGATAAATTGAGACTGAGAACCTCTTTCCATAAGTAACTTTAAAAGATTATAGAATCTAAATGAATATTTACAATGAGAGAGAGACAGAGATTGAGATAGAGAGAGAGAAGGATCCAAAAAGACTAAGGGAAACGGGTGTGGTAAGAGCAAAAAAAGACGAGATGAAGAGAATCAAACGTTATAATTATGAATAGTTGGAAAAGAAAGTATCCGTTCAAGCAGAAAAAGTGTTATATACGTCTATTTACAATACACATGTAAAATTAATTTCCTGGGACTACTGACAAAATTTGAATAGTTTCTAAATAAAGAATGCGAAATACTTTTGTTATGGGATACGTGCTTTTATAACACGCTTTTATATGAATCTATATCACTATTACACCAAAGTTCATCCTAATTATGTTTCTTTTCCTTTCCAGCATGTACAAACTGTATACAATATATATGTGAAAGTACTCATAACTGATGAAAAGAAATAATGTCTTTAAAAAAAAGTGTGAAACAACAGTTACCCGATAAGTTTAGCTTGAAGAATGCAAAACTCAAATCGTGTTTGGGTATACCTTTGATTGTGATGCCCTAGTGGCCATCGCTGAGTAGAACTCATCACTCAGCCTCACACTGTCCAGATCCAGTGATCGAAGATTTGGCATGGAGCAGAGACCTTTCGCGTAATGAGAAGATGCAGCAGAACCCAGAGCTGCGTCCTCGTGCTGTAGTACCACAATCTGGTGATGTGACAGGACATGTTGAATAGAGTGAATAGTATTATCAAGTATAGACGACATGTCACATTTAAATATTCTCCTTGTCATTAATGTAACATTATTAACCTCTACTTCGACTACATATTAAAGCAAAGGAGAGAGAAAGGAAGAGAGAAAAGGAGAGAGAGAGGGGGGGGGGGGGGGGGGGGGGCTAAAGAGACCAAGGGAAACGGGTGTGGTAAGAGCAATACTACGAGATGAAGAAAGTCAAACGTGATTAATTATGAATGGCTGGAGAATAAAAAGTGTCTGTTCAAGCAGAATAACAATGTTTTCAGTATCTTTCTACATACAGTGTAGATGTTATATCTCCTTGAGACTTTTGACAAACTATAAATAATTTTTTTAATCAAAATGCAAAGTTCTATGTATGGGATATGTGCTTTAAAAATACGCATTTATATGGTTTTATATTATCATGACATAAAATACAGGCAATATTCTTGCTTCTTGTTAAATTCTTGTTAAAAGGCCTGGAAAAAAATGTTGTATTGCCCTTTGCAACCGACCCCAAAATCTTGAAATCTACGGTCGGCTTAAAAAACAAAAAATTACAGTTTTTTAGAGAAAGAAATATTTAAGCATTACAAACTGAGAAATATCAGCCAAATGAGTGATACAAAAAGAAGAAAATTAAAAAAAAAAAATTCCGACCGACCGACCCATGTTGTGGCACCTACAGGGCAATACAACATCTTTTTTTTTAAAGGCCTTATTAAGAAACAAATAGCATGCATCGGGTAAGAAATAATGATAATTGTGATTAGGATTCATGAAGGTTAATACAATAATCAGAAACCTTGGACTGTGGAGCTGCAGCAGACATTCCTATGTAGAATTTTTCACCCAGGTTCACGCCGAAGGTGCACAACCTTTGTAAGTTCTGCAATGTGAACAGTCCTACTGCTGCTGCTACATCGGACGATGATGCGTTAGCTTCGAAGGAATCGCCAACACCCAACGTTTCAGGAAACGAAGAACTTCTTCTTGCCTGTATAACAAATGAATTTTAGCATTCAATCTATAAATAATAATTTCAATAATTAAGATCAAACATACAATGGTTCAATTTGTACCAAAAATTCATTATAGCATGCATTCGTTTGTAAAAAGGGAAAAAAACACCAATTTATTTTTCTTGATGTCTTCGTGCATCATTGGGCTAGAATCTGACAGAATGTATTATGTATAATAGCATGGATGCAAACATACATTCTTATTATCAAGAATTATGGATGGTGATATGAACAGGACAAATACAATTTATAATTATCTTCTTTAAACAAAAAAAGTATCTGTAATAAGTATACCTGAAAAGTGGATAGCTATTGATGAGGTAGTTATGTAGGGCATATTGAAAATTGAATTACCTACACTTTTTTGGTCGTCTGGTTGGCAAAGCTTGTTCTCTTTGTTTAATCCTGAAAGAGCCGTACATTGTTATTCTTTTCCTTTCTTTAATACGTAGTCCTTTGAATTTATATAAGAGAAAGAGGAAAACGGTGAAATGAATCCCGTTTACATGTGAGACTGATTACACATTGGAATACAGCCCACTTTAGTACATTTAAAAAGTTATAAATGATTATGGGTCAGAAGGCTGGAAAGAAAATAACAGGCGGTATAATGTGTAGTTGTCCATTTGTTCGTAGCTAATTTTGCATATGTAATTGGTAATTACTGAAAGCTAAACAGATGACAGTATTCCCTCAATATTATTAAATTTACAATTAGGTGAATGAAAATTCACGATCCTTACTATTTCCTTTCCTAATGGTTCCAGTGTGAAGAGATATGCGGCGATTAGAACCTGATTGTCGAACGTAAGATATGTCTTCGTCTTCAACAGGTTCCTGACGGGACCAATGGCTTCTGAATCATGACATTCAAATGCACACTGAATAATGAAATCCAGGTTATCAACTTTCTTGCATAGGGCTTCCATTACTGACTTTCCTACTTCACCTCCATGAGCTGCAGTGAAGTACAAGACATACTTTAATGGCATATAGTCCTTTAACAGCTTGTGTGTCAAGATTCTGTTGAATTCTTGACGATCTACTTGGATCAGCGATGCAAGGTAGAAACTCGATATGTACTCCTGCAGTAACTTGTGAGGGAAGGAGAATTCTTGGATGAATTGCTTTCCATATTTTTGTCTGATTTCCTTTGAGGCCAACTTCTTTTTCCCACTCAGAATCCCAACTTGACATGCGACTGCTGCAGCCTCATCGCAGGCTTCCATTTCCTCTTTGGTGAAGATGAGTTCATCTTTCAGCAACCCTTCGAAGGCCACACGACCAACCTCTGTAATGGCTTCAAGAGCCTTCTCCATACGACATTCATACTCTCCCTCAGTGTCAGTGTATCTTGAAGAATATTGTTCCCTAAGAGCGAATTCAATCTCTTTCATTAGTTGGGATATTGTTTGTAGCTTTTCAGTTGCTTTGCGCTTAGATTCTACTTTCCACATGTAACACAGCATACAGCAAAAGATTGGGAATGGTGCCATATACTCAGAAACTACACTGTTAGTGTTCATGAAGTGGATGAGACTGGATGCAGAAGCTGTGTCATTTTTGAAATACTGTTTTATGTATTCATTTGCGTTTTCTTTTGTAAAACCCTCAACCTGTATGTAGGAGTACTTTTCATGGATTTTCGGAATGCTCTTGATTTGATCAGCTCCAAAAGGACGTGAACTAATGAGAACGGATGTGTCAATGAATCTTTCCCTCCTTGCTATCGACACGATAGCCAGATTACGGTTTGAACATGTGATGTCCATTTTAGCCTCGTCCAGTCCGTCCAGTAAGATCAGAACTTTCCTTTGATTCTCCTTGATGTAATTATCAATCCGTTCCCCTGTAATCTTTGTGTCATCTGGGAAATGGTTCATAACGATATCACCAAAGAAGGGGCTATCTTCTATGTCTCGAAATGATTCGTGAAAGAGAAGAGTGATATCTTGGAGACATTTACCCATCGCCCAATCGAGAGCTATTTTTGCAAATAATGTCGATTTGCCCACACCAGCTTCTCCAAGAAAGGCTAACCGTGTTATGAATCCTTTCTCCGTCTTTTTTGAATGAAACTGAACAGATCCTCATATCGATTTTTTTTTGGGTGATCTCTTGTACACGTTGTCATTAAGATGAGACTGACGAAGATATCCTGCAGCCCTGTGCGTGATTCGGGGTCCATAGGAGATACTTTGACCTCGCTAAATTCTTCGATGTATCTAGCCTGTAACTTCTCTCTTAATCGTTGTACTTCGTAAGGCATCTCACCATGTTCACCTGAAAAGAGAGAGGATCAGAACAAGAATCAAGATGCAGACGAGCGTGAGGATGATTTGTTAGGTATTAACAACATCTCATCGTAGTACGGGAGAGAGGGGGGGGGGGGGGGGGTCTTGGGGCTACATCTAGACAATTTGTTCACGCCTCCCTAAAAATGCAAAAACGGAGAAATAAGAAAGGGCCTACCTACCACCATAATCGTTGTATGAGTCTATTGATTAAATCCAATTCATATACAGTCAAGCCACTTATGCAACATTGTAGTTAGCCATATAGTCCTTCAATCCAGATCATATGTTTTTTAATTGTACCCCACACAGTTCACATTATTGGCCTATATCGATTTGTAAAGTTTCTTCGAAAACAGAGGGAAGATAAGAGATAATCATACGACAATTAGGGGGCATCTGACAACCCATTATGACGTAAATCTCTGTCAATGATTTGTGTTTCGCAATGTCCAGTGGTACTTTATCCTAATGACAAAGTTTGAGTCAGAGTTAATGTGTAAGCAAAGACAGACCGAACGGTACCGCAAAACCCACATCTTCCCAACTGTTGGTTCTTTTGTATGCTACCTGTGGATACACAAGACACAGTTCACCTTCATTGCTCCCACCCTCTGGAACTCTCTCTCCTGCTCGCCATTAGAACTGCACCTACCATCTAGACCTTCAAAACTGCACTTAAGACCTACCTTTTTCTGAATTAAATATTTTATGCTTTGTTATCTATAATTTTTATTGAAATTGTATATGTCTATAACTTGTAATAGGCTATATTAATAACATTTTACACCATTAATAGTATCATTATTTAAGAATGAATTATAAAATTGTTCTATTAAGTTTTGTTGTACTACTTTAGTTAAGATTTTGTCAGAATATTTTGTTTGAGGATAATTCAACAGTGGATAATGAATTAAGCTTTACATAATACAATGTAAAGCCATAGAGACATATTTTGTATAATGCGCTATAGAAATATAATATATTATTATTATTATTATTACTGAATACTAGCCGTGTTCACACGATGGCAATTTTGGTCGCCGGAAAGGTCGTGTTTAGAGCATGGCTTTTGTTACCACCCATGCAATGTAAATCGGAACCTGGTAGAAAGAAATTCCTCGAATGCCAGAGCGCTTTATACGCAGGGGACAATATTAGCGTTTTAGGAGCATCTAGATCCCCGCACAAATCAGTTCTGAAAAATGGCCGCCATGTATAACTTATGTTGAGCGATTTAGAAGATTAATTTTTAACAGAATCTCATTTTACCATGAGTGAGTTGACATATGAAAAGGATATCAATTTACTACAAATTGATATCACATTATTTGATTTGGGATGATTTACATATCGATTTATGGCATAAAAGTAAAAAAAAATACCCTTTTTCCCCAAAATATGAAAAAAGGCCTGTTTCTCCTCATTACAAATATTATGATAATTACTGACTTGGAAATTTTGGTTTGATTATAAAGGCTGTCTTCTCATAAGCAATGGTAATACAGTAAGATGAAGAAAAAATATATATCGCAAGTAGATGCTATCATCAAGCAGATGACTATTTTGATAGGAAGTGTGATGTCAGATGATGCAGTTTCTTCATATTTTGAAGATGTATCTCTCTTAGTAATCATTTCTATGATAATATAATATGCCGAGCAACCAATAAATAGTGCTCTCTCAGAAACCCAATTAGGCTATCGGTGATATAATACATAAAATATGACCTGATTCCAAGTGACATAATTTGTTTTGAAGTCTGAAACATGTGCATAGTGAATGGCGAGGTTCAGAACTTTCACCCTATCCCTTCCCTCCTTTGATATTATGCTGCGTAGGGCATGGTTTGTGCTCAGAAAAGATAATCAGTCGAGTGATACATTAAATAAGATCTTAATCCACTTGATAGTCATAATTTTCAGTCTGAATCACGAATATATCGGATCGTGGGGTTCAGAATTATAACCCTTCGGCCCCTCCCCCTCCTTCTGCGAATTTCCCCCTCCTCTTAAAAACACTAGAACACTTTGTGCAAACCAACATTCATAGAAGTAAAATGAAAATGAAAAAAAAAAAAAGATAAGCGAATTTTCACAAGGCATTTACGATCTCATAGTAGACTAAATGGATTTTTTTTTAAATTCTGTCAGTGGGTTATCCTTCTTGCCTCATTGTCCCTCCTTCCACACTCGTCATTTTAAAAACTTTAGCATAATCTTGAGAATGATCTCATTTGTTTGGATTGAAACGAATTGACACCAATACCTTTCTACCAGAAAAGAATGATACAGATTAATATTTTTAATTATCAAAACAAATAAATTATCTCTTACCGCCCATTTTCGTCCTATTCTTGCCACCAGAGGATACAGCAACTTTTCTTTTTCTACCTTGACTTTGACTAGTAGATGCCCTTTATTAGAAGAAAAGAAAGACAAGAAAAAATTGCAACATATTAAAGATAGAAGAAAACAAAGAAAACAATTGAAATTACCCCCCCCCCCCCACACACACACATACAACAACAACACTTGCCTTCCCTTTACAATAGTAATTTGATTCAGGTAAGCTTTTTCATTAACTAATGTTTATACTAGTACCCCCAAACAGTGACGTAGTTATACTCTAACGACATGTACCCATGTGCGCCGTCCCATCGAAAAAGAGGCCAAAGAGGTGATAGAGGCTGGGCATAGAAATTTGAAAAAAGAGATGAATCGTCCCCCTCACACAAAAGCATTGTTCTCTCGTATTTCATGCACCTTGGATTAACAGTGCCCTATATAAAATCAGTGCTTTAAATAGCTAGATTAATGCTACGCCAGCGATCCTTACAATTTCGTACGACCAATTTTTTATTTGCTATATTATCAGGGATTTTTTTTTTAAAGTCCTTAGATATTATATTCCTTTTAGTTTGCCTTAAGAGGATTATGTCTATTTGAGTCATAATGAGGAACATATCTTCAAACCCCGTTTTCATACCCAGGAGGATGATTGTGAATAGTCAAATGTGTCACCGGTCCAGTCATTGCGGAGCCTTTGACCTTTGACCTTCCAGAGGCATTGATAGTTTGAGCACCTCCACTCTGATGAACTGTTACAGGTTCTGTAAAATAAAAGAACGATGGTATCTATCAAAATTAGATATATAAGTATCATCATCATCATTACCTTCATTACCACCGTCACCTGGTCATCATCATGTTACATCAAGGAGCACTTGTAAAGAAACTCTCGTTAAAAATGTCATGTATAAGAAAGTAGGCACTGTGACTAGTTCTTTTTGTTTTGTATAGTTATCATGATATATGCATTTGCATAGGGAAAATTGTGGCTGCATGGTACAAGTTATTACAGACTGATCGTTGCTGTGGTTCTGATATAGGCAAATTTTAAGGATATATTCATTGCGGAAATGGGGGGGGATTGGTTAGTTAATTATACTTTGAGTTGTAGATAGTGGAATGACTCTGATAGTGCAGAAGAGAAAGGAATTCAAGGGGTAAGTACTAGTATGAGGATGGAGGTGGCCTATCCAGCGTAGGGAGGAGTCGACATATTTCTTTGGCTGCAGGCCTAGGAAAAGAATACGCTCAAAATATTTCTCAGTATTTCGTGGTAAGTTATAGATAATTTGTCTTCACAGGTTGAAAGTGGAAAGTTTGTTCATACTTTCTGTTTAAATCCCCCAGTTAGAATCGCCACATTAAATGATAAATGTCTAACACACGATCGCGACATGAATGAGGTCTGCGTAGACTAGCTTTACATGATGAATTTCATATTAATGGCCTTTTATTCTAAAATTGATTATTATCCATTCAAAGAGAGAAAAATACTTACTGCGCCCTCTCTGACGGTGCAGCTGCAAATTTACGAAATTAAAACATAATTTACAAATACCTGTCATGCCGATTATTGATTACAAATTGTCTAATTGGTCTTACACAAATTTAAAGAGAGAGTAAAAGAGAGAAAGAGAGAGGAGGGAGAGAGAGAGAGAGAGAACTAACGTTAGGCATATATTACGTCACATAACCCTAGTTTTATTTGAAAATAATAATAATAATAATAAACAATATTTATTAGGCGCTTAATTCGGGTGTCTCTAAGCGCACCATAGTATGACTAAATAATTATTTACCAAAACTTATAATAAACACACAACTTATACATCTGTTCTTTATTAAAAAAATCATGCATAAATTATATAATAATAAAAATAATAGTGAGATCAAACATGCATAAGGTCAAATATAGGATCAAACATAAGTTCGAACAAACAAGAAAGATAGAATGTTCTTTTCACTGGCTATTCAATACTGTGTAAATCAATGAAAAACTTATTTCTGGATTCTTATGATCAAGTCGGGTAAACCAATTGATTAGGTTTGTTAATGTTTAGTAATAGCAAATTATATTGTTTTTCTAGAAGTATCGCTTCGTTTATCTTTCGTTTTAGATTTTTTGAAGAGACTAATTGCTTTTATCTAAATTAATTTACTAAAAACAGGTATTTGT